>JASDQU010587600.1:82135-92413 GCA_032191745.1 Picea mariana | reverse complement strand
CATCGATAACTTTGATGTCGATGAGGATGGTTTTACCACTGATTTTGGCGGGGACATTTTGGAAGAGCCCTTCATGGGAGGATGGTCGACCATCATAGGCTCTCAAGGTGATGGCGGATGGTACTAGCTCTGGGGAGCCAAGTTTATTCCATATAGTTTTGGACATGATTCATGTGGATGCACCTTCATCGATGATACACTGATGAACCATGATGTTCTGAATCTTGACTGGTATCTGGAAATCTACTAGAGCGGAGAGATGTGGTTCTCTGTTATCTAGATCAAATGTGATGAGTCTAGTATCAGTTGGGTTGACTACTCCGAAGGTGGAGAGTAAGGATTTCCGCTGAGTTGGATAGGTTTGGAGGACCTCCAATACATACATGGCTGCAGAAGACTGTGCCAAGTCATCGACTAGACTGTAATTGTGTGTTTCCTTAGCCTAAGGGTTGTTGACATTATGTCATAACCTGATGCGAGGGATACAGATGGTAGGTTCAGTATTAGGGAGTGGGATCATCAAGGGTTGTTCAGATGTAGCTGGAGCCACATACGAGTGGTTGGAGTAGATCTAGAGGGTGCATTGTATTGACGAAAGTGCATTTGCAAAAGAAATTTTTCTTCACTAGTGAGGACAATATTGCAATCTGCCAGATTTCCAGGGTGTATGGGCCCTGGGTTTTGATACTGCCCCATTTGTGGTGGGGCAAGGTGTACCTCTTGTTGGGTATTCATCACACCTTGGTGTGGAATAGGGTTTTTCAACACAATCGAGGGTGGTTGTTTCAAGTATTTTTATGGGTCTTGCTAAGCAACAAGCGGTGTTGGAGGACGTGGCATGTTTATGGATTCTTTCATCCGTTTGAAGTCAGCAATTTGGGGGAAATGGTGAGTATAATGTCAATACTCACCGCAAAGAGCACAAGGGAAGTTTGTCCTGAGATTGTTATTGTTGTTCTTCCCTTGGAATTTTTTGTTATTGTCCCCTTGGGGGTTCTAGTTACCTTGATTCTAGTTTCCCCCATCAGGTTGGTTTTGTTGGGGGTTATTTCCACCTAGTCTTGGGTTATTATTGTTTCAATTTTTTCCTTTATTTTTGGCATTATTCATTTGATGGGCCATATTTGTCTTATTCAATTGCTCAAATGTATAAATTTGTTGGATGGGAGAGGCCTGAAAAAAGTTAACGTTGGCATGTGCTTGTCCATGTGGAGGAGCCACGAGCTGTGGAGGACTAGGAAATGGAAAATACGAATTTTTTTGTGGCAATGATCCATAGGCAGCATAGGAAGGTGAAGCACTTTCAATATTTCCTAGGTTATATGTTGAGGTAGAAGGGGAACCTCAACTTGGTTGAGAGTTCAGGCACATCATGGGTGCCGACGAGGGTCCACTCATGGGTGGGGGGGGAGCAACGAGATATGGATGTTGGTAAGGGGGTAGAGGGTAATGCGATGGCCCTCCGTAAGGTTGCGGATATTGAGGTGTTCCATACATAGGTAGTGGTTGGTTGTAAGGGTTGTGGTGTGTTGTGGTACCAATCAACCCATCTGCAACATGAGACATTCTAGGTTTATCCTGGCCAAATGGTACAGGTCTGGGTGCATCAGGTAATACTGTGTATAAGTAACCCGATTGAGCATAAATGAGGTCTAATTATTGGGCCTTTCTGATAGATTCCTCTTCTAATTAGGGGAAGGTGGATGCCACATCTTTGGCAAGTATAGAGATGAGTGATTTTAGAAACCAATCAATATGTTGTTCTTTGGTGGTTTCTGCTTTACATAAACTACGTCGTCAATGCCATTCATGGATGTGGTCGACAATATGCATAGATAAGGTTTGTTTTCACTGAGAGATCAGTTCTAAACCAGTGTCATGACGAACTAGTAGTTGAAAAAAGGACAAAAAGGCTTTGGCCAAGGAACCAAAAGTCACATGGGACCCTGATTTTTCGTCCACATGCTATTTGGCTGATGGACCAGTGAGTTTTATTTGAAATAACCTTAAGTGGATGGATTCATCCATGATGTTTTTTGAAGAGCACCATAAGTGGAAGGTCATAACATAGTTGGCGGGATCCTTCCCCAGTTTTCCTTCAAATTTTGGAATATATAAATTTAGTTTGGTAGGCATATTGGTCCATGTGAGGTCATGTAAACTGGGATCATTCATGAGTTTAGTCAAATCAGTAATTTTGAGATATGCCAACTATGGAATAGGGGGATTTGGTAGAGGATTTTTTCCATCCATTGTGTGAGTAGGTAGTGGACCTGGCCCTTGGGAGAGATCTGGTGGGTTTGTACTACTTCCTTGAGAAGAAGTTTTCCCACCACCTCCTTGTAAAGGAGAGCTAGTGGATGGGTGGCCTTGGGAATTGGACCTAAAAAAAGTGGAACCAAGTAAAGATAATCCCAAAATAGTGGCACTCACGGGGGTGTGAGATGGTTGAGTCAGTGAGTCGACAATACTAGGAACTCCTCCTATAATAGGAGGGAGATTTTGCAAGCGTCTAGAACGACGGGGATTCTGTGGGTTCCCTATGATGTCCGACTAGCAAAGTGAATGTGTGCAAATGGTGATGAAAGAAATAAATGAACAATATATTTATATAATTTGGACCTTCATGAGATAATAGAACTCACAATTGCATGTAATCAAATGAGCATCATACATATATCAACTGTAAATAAGCATATATGTGGGTAGGTGGATTTTGTCCGCATGGGGGAATAAATAAAACAAATGCTCATGTCCTAAAATATGTATTTTCCTTCATCTCAAATAGAACTGGACCTTCCAAGAGCACTCAACAGTGGGATCTAAAGCCATCGGAAGAGGAACTAGTGAAGGATTAAATAATCAGTTATAATGACGGATAGAGGGTGCATATCCCGAAAGAGCTGGCAATATTTCCCAATAGCCACACACAATCTAATCAATGTGCAATTGCAACCCACAATTTCCACTTGGGTAGATGTCTTAAATTTGGTCACTAGGTACCTTGGTCAAAGTAGATTTTCATCCTCAGAAATGGGTCACAAGATGGATCCCTTCCAAGAGTTGGGTGACTCAAGGGGGAACGCACAGAACAACTGTGCATCAGCCTTCAACCCTTCACGAGTATCTCCCTTCCTTATGGAGTAGGAACACTTGACTTGGAGAATTTTAAATTTCCCTATTTGTCAACTTCTAATGTTTAAAAATGTGAGAACCAGATAATGGGGGGTTATTTGGATGCCTACCCCTGAGATCCTACCTAGACTAAAAAATTTATTTTGGCACCTCATTTGAAGGAAAAATTAGTGTTCTTTTAGAAAAAATTTAGATTTGGTGGGTTGAGAGATTGGGGGTGTGAACCAATATCATTTGAATTATGTGGGTGTGGATAGTTTATTCAAGGAATAGTGGGATGTTTCGAAGTTCCTTTGGAGAAAACCTACTTAAACCTCCACAATTCAAGATGGAAATTATGTGAGTGAGGAGTGACTTTGTCTGTGAGAAAGTGAAAGAATGTACCAAATTTGAATAAGTTAGGTGTGAATTTGCAACATGTGGACTTTCTCTGGTCCTTACAAATCTTTGTTACCTAACTTACTAAGTGTCATTGGTACAACCTGACGAAATTTTAAAATCCCTAAAGAACTAGCATGTGTACATATGGGTCCTTACCAATCCTTTAAACTCCCTAATGTTGGTTACACTAAGAACGCTTGAAAAAGTATCTTAGATTTCAAGCATGTGGGAATGTATGGACCCGTTACTTTGATCTTTAAACTTTCCTAGTGATGTAAACTAAGAAATCAATTTGAAGAAACTATCCTAAGTTTGCAACATGTGGTCATGTATGGGCCCTTACAACTTTAAGACGATTTCAAAAAGAAACTAAGAGGAGCCCTCGGGGGGATTTGTCCTCTCCTAAAGATTTTTGTTAAGGGAGATGAAATGCCCATTTAACCATCTTTTTTATTCTCAAGATCACTTTATGGTGTGAGAGAAGAGAATACTCAATGATCAAATTTAATTTCTGGTCCTAATTTAAGTGTTGTTAGATGTGATAGCAATAATCTCAACTTAAATTTTACAAACCAAACAAGCCATCCATGTGGAAACCAAAGCAAAAGAGGAAAATATTTGGTTCTTTTTACCCCCTATGTTCCTATGTTTAGCTAACCTTTCATATGGAAAATGATTCTAACTGCAGTGCCTGGGCATTACAAATTGCATGAAAGCAAGAATTTGAAGGCTAGGGGCCTTCAAATCATCACAAAAACCCTTAAAATTTTGAAAATGTGGAAATGTGAGGGGGTTAGAATTCTGAAAGAGGCGTAGTGGGCGCATAGTGTGAAAAATGCACAAAGAAAAGAATCCTTTTGGGTGCACATTGCGCAAAGTGTGTGTCTATGGGTTGGAATACTCGCACACTTTCTGATACGTGTCGGGGGAAATTTTTTGAGTGAAATTCTCCTCCTCCAACTTAGAATTTGGCTTTTGACAGGTAAGACTGGGTCGATTTTGGTACCTGCAAGACAAATTGATTAAAAATAAGTTCTCTCTAATCCCATATAGAGTGGAATTTGATACATTTTCCACAGTACGGTTTCCAATCTGTTGTGCTCGTTTTGTCACTTGGGTGAACAAAACAATGGCACTTGCATGCCTAGTTGGGCCTGCTAGACGAGACAGAAGTTTGTGAGTGGGTTAAGCAAGACAAACACATGTAATAAACAAATAAACATACTAAAACAACTAAGGAAATAAAAACTAGAATGCATAAGAAACTTAAAACCATAAACAATCAACCAATGACCAAGATTATGCCACCAATGGATAACTATATTAGCTGGAAAAAGGTCGTATAGAAAAATGAGGACTTATGAGTCCCCTCTTCCTCCTTGGGAGGGATCTTGAGTTCCTAAATGGGGATCTCTTCTTACAATGGAGGAAAAATGGAAAATGATGAAGAAAATCAATGCCTATTTCCTCAAGAGGTGAGTGGAATGGTCTATTGCAATGATGCTTGAATACTCCAAGGAGAAAAGAGGATTCTCAAGGGAGAATTGAGGCAACATAAAAATACTATGAAGATATTGGTTTCTTAGTGCATCCATGGCTTCCTTTTATAGCATTTCTTCAAGGAAAAATTCAACTGGTTCTTAGTGTGAACAAAGGGCCCTTTAGGGAACCCTTTGGTCCTTGACCAGCCCCCCATTCGAATTTTTCTCAGATATGGAGGTCAAATCAAGTTAGGAGCTGGTCCATAAATGGTTGGGGGTGCAACAAGAACCATAAATGCATCATTCACAAGAGCTCATGGATTTTCTCGTACACAATCCTGCATTTGGCGCAATGTGTGCTCTACGGGCTTTGTTGGCCCATGCATTGTGCACGCGCTTCCTTTAGTGAGTTTGTGCATGCCAATTTTTGCCCAATTGTATAGTTTTTGCCTTTTGAAATGTATTTTAGTGTTGCATGTGAACTAATTGTTGTTGCCATTGTTGTATTTCTGTAACCATTTGCGTGCAATGTTGCGGATGAAATTTCAGTGATAACACTCTCTACAAAAAAATTTATGACTCTTCAACAGGTATTGTATTCCTTAATTAAATATAGTGTAGGCCCCATATCGCTTGCATAATGCATCTATTTTTACAGAACACATGTTTTCCATAGTTTCAACCCCATTCGTTAATGGCATCATACCCTTATTGTTGCTTAAATATGCCACTTACAGATGGTAGAGCTTACCTCTCCATGGGTGTTTTAGTTGGTACCTCACTGGAATTGTTACACCCATGTTGCATTTTATTTGTCGGCTCAAAAGCCCTTTTTAGTCTTTCCATGTCTTTGTGTTGAAGCCTCATGAATTCCTTTCAATCATTTTCTGGCTAACTCACCCTCAAGGCCTTACAAACTTTGTTGAGTTGTAATTCATTGCATATTAACTACTTTCACTTTTAGGCCTAATGTCGTCTTCAACCTGCTCTTGTTGAACCAATTGCTTATGAATTCCCATTAGTTTTTAACCTTGCAATTTATGTCTTTGTGACTTGACACCTTAAAGATGGAGGAAAAATCCCCCAGGTGTCCTTATCATGTACATGCTTCCTTGCATTGAGCATAGGTATGTTCATTGTGCCTTGGAACTAGTTTTCTTTCCCGCGACATTTTTTTCCTCCATTGTAATATAACATTATTTTATTATTTTTTAATATTTAATAATATGAAAAAGACAAAACAATAAAAAATAAAAAACAAAAACAGGAGGAGAGCATGTATTTGATTTGGCGGTTGTTCTTACATCACTCTTACGCATGGGTATGCCCGACTTGGGATAGAGAATACTCTTACTTTATCTTTGTTGATGGTTTCTATTCTTGGATAAACTATTCAAGAACCTTCATTTGGATCTACTTCAATGAATCCTCTCCTCTCAAAGTTATAATGTATTTCGACCATGAGTTTCCCTTTTGACCTCACACATTAGGGAGCATTTGTTATACCATAATTTGCCACACTATTTGCATTGTGATATGGCCTATCCCTTGTCCTTGAAATGAAACTTGAAATCCCAAGTTCCCTCATCATAATGACTTAAAAAACAATGCTTTTACTCATATCCATGGATTTCTTTGGTGCAACATGCGGACATCTGCACCTTGCTAGTGTACAACCCATGAATTCCCTCAAAAAATGTGAAAAATAAAATAATTCCACATTTTCGGGTGAGGATTTCAGTTGGCCTCATTTCCCAACCTCCCTAATCTAGTACCAATGGAATTCAACCTACTTAAGCTATTGAGGATGGTATAAATACACCTTTGGGGGCATGTATGAGGAGGACAACCTATTGGGGGCATGTATGAGGAGGACAACCTAGGTGAAAAGTTATGTTGAAGAAATTGCAAGTCTCCCTCTTCCCCTTCATTCTCTGAGTAGAATCCCTATGACCTAGAACCCTTTTTCTAGTCTTATTTCCTTTACCCTATATGACCATAAGGTGTGTTCCTATACTTATTGGGTCATCCAAGGAAGGGAAATCTTGATGAGTGATGCATGAAGGACCTTTTGGAGGAACCTAGGTGGTTGGCTTTGAGGCAGTGTCGATGGTTGGAGTCAAGTTGTAACCACTTCATTTTACCATTGTTAATAAAGAGTTATCTTTTCCCCATACTCATGTAGAATTGATTCAATTTGCTTATGTATGTTTAATTACTTCTCATATTTGAATCTATCTAACCAGTTGTTTGTATGATTTTATGCTAAACTACCTTATTGCATCACTTTCTTGATCTTCACTTATTGGTTAGTTCTAACAGGAGTCAAGAGTAGAACCAGGATCGAGAGTGAGGAACAACTCCAATCGTAAGGATACAAGGTGTGAAACTTTCTTTCCTCTCTTATAAAGTAGTTATTTCATTACAATTCTTATGTGTCAGTTAGGGTTCTGTATTTCACTTGGTCAATATCTACTATGACATGACCCAAAGTCATTGGGGGGAAATCCCATAACAACAATGGACCCTTTTTTGTGAAGAAACCTTCGTGACTAGCCATATGTTCTTTTGAGATCTACCTTCCATTGGGTAGACCATTTCTAAAGGAACCTGATCTAATACCAATTGTTGAGCTTATGCTTATAATGAGAGGAGGGGGTGAATCATTATATGATACTTTTTACTTTATTTAACCATTCATAAATCATTCAATAGCTAAGAAATAATAATAACATATAAACTCAAGTCACAATGCACAAAGTTTAACATGGAAACCCTTGTGGGAGAAAACCACAAAAAAAAATATCTTTATAAATGTTTGTAGGAACCAACCTACTAGAGAGACCAATTTAATTAGTTTGGAACCAACTTACCAAGATGTAGGCATGAATATAATAGAGACACTAATCTCCTCAATTGAGCACCAATTCAGCAACACTTGTAGGCACCAATATACTATAACAACATTTGAAAGCACCAACCCACTGGAGACACCAATCTCTTCACTTGAGCACAAACTCAACAAGATATGTGTAGACATGAATCTAGGATATTCATGCATATAGTACTTCTAAATTCACCTGCATCATTCATTCCATAGACAATCCTTCAAACCTTAGTCACATGTATCCTTCTAGCAAGCATCATTTGAAGAATGTAATCACTAACGACAACATCCACTGATGACAACATCCATTGATGGAAAAATCCACTGATGGAAACATCACAACCTCAAAACATTGTGTACGACAACATCATAGACCTTCAATCCTTCATAGTGCACCTTGAGAACAAGAAAGACCCCAAGAAAATCTCGTTGACTTCTCTTGCACACCAGAAAGACACCCTAACACCTTTAGCGTGCATCAGATCAGTTTTGTACACCTCAAAATTGATCTCTTTCTTGGTTGCACTACAAATGCAAAAATATATCCTATATTTATAGCAATGTTTCCCCACTTTTACGGTTTACCTGTAAAGACTGGTTGAGCTGACCTCAATTTTCTAGTTGGGTTATCAGATAGAAAAATTCATATATCCTCATTCGTAGGGAGTTATAAGTAATTCTATATACTGTTGGAAAGGTCTCGGAATAATATTTCAAACCATATAACTTGTGATCCCATTGCATCTAGGTACGTAGGTTAAAAATTCCTTCAAATACATGGTATCCAAACTGATCATCAAAAATCCAAAAGTAATACTTTGAACACTTTCCATCTTGCAATATTTATCTTGTACATATCTAGGCTTGTAATATTTATCTTGGACATTTGTAGGCTCCCCTCTATATTTGACATCAATGGAAACAATATTTCCAACACACCATACACATCAAGGGGTACTGCATCTAATTCTAATTCATCAATAAAATATGCACTTATACCAAACTTTATCTTAGACTATTTAGTGACTTTGATCTTTGCTTTTGTATTCCCTCATCCCAGTGGATATGAGTTTGTATGATCATGAACCTCCAAACCAATCTAGCTAAGTAGGCCATCTGCTACAAGTTTGGATTGTGAACCAGAATCAAATAGAGAATCTACCTTGGTATTTTTGACTTGGATATTAATGTGGAAGAGTTTACTCATATTCTTCTCTTCTTTGTGATGATAGATAGTCAGATTCACCTCCATATACATTTAAGTGCATTCAATATTCTCATCAAGATCCAAGATTCTCTCTACCTGGTTTCCTAAATACATACCCATCAAGTTATTCTTCTTGGAATCCTTCTTACAGTTCTTTGGATTCAACTTTGGATGTATCTTCCAACACTCATCTTCAGTGTGACCATTGATATTTCAATGGATAAAATGGTTGTTTGTATCCTTTCACTGATGTGAAATATCTTTTTTTGTTCTTGTCTTTTTCCTTTCCACTTATTATTCTCCTCCTTGGAATCATATTAGTGGTATGTTTGTTTATCACCACTTGATTTCATTTTCTTATGGCCTATGTTCTCCAAGAATTGTGCTTGCGAAAATGCCAAATCAATAGTCCTTGGTTTGAAAATAATCACTTTCTTTAAAAAATGATTGTGTAGAACCCCTAGATATTGGAGGAGTACATATAGATTATTGGTAGAGATAGATAACATGATTTCCATGTTCCTAAAATCAGTGGTGTACTCTTGCAAAATCTACCCTTGTCTCTTCCTGAAGTGATTCCAACAGATCCACTAGTCCTCTACATACCCAATAGGATAAAATTGGGACATATTAAGGTTTGTAAACACCTCCCACTTAGTTACTAGTGGACCGCCCTCCAAACTAAGTGTCGCTATGTGGTTTTCCCACCAGGTTAGTCCATGTCCCTCTATTTTTAGTCAAGGAAATGAAATATTCATGATCCAGGTGAAAATCGGTGGCCACCCACCTATTCCACTAGCCCAAAACATGGGTTTCCACCTTGGCAAATTTTCTACTACTTTTCGGATCCTAAAATTCCAAGGCCATTTTGAGGCCCTAAAAAACTTTTTTTGGGCCTTCCACACATGTTTCATCACACTTTGGATAAATCCTATACTGTAAATGTGGCGGGCCCAAAAAACATTGTTTAGGGCCTCAAAATGACCTTGAAAGTTTAGGATCGGAAAAAATGTAGAAAAACTGCCAAGGTGGAAACCCATGTTTTGAGCTAGTAGAAGAGGTGGGTGGCCACTGTTGGATTACTGAGAGGGGGGGTGAATCAATAATAACGTAATTATAATCCTTTTTCTTCAAATGTTATATCAATGTAGAATTATTATCCAATAATGAGCAGTAATAAATAAACA
>JASDQU010587600.1:63280-82035 GCA_032191745.1 Picea mariana | reverse complement strand
ATAGAATAGTATTATCTGAATATATATCATAACTCATACTCTTACCCATCAAACAAACTTGGGTCCATTACCCAAACCTGGGGTCTCCAACTTCTCATGGCCATAGCTCTCTAACCATGAGGAATTATGTGACATTCCACATACCACCGGAAATGACATGACAAGAACTATCCATCTAGGATATGTTGCCTAACAAATTCACTTTCCTTCATCTCATTATTCCACAATTAAGCATGGGTTCTCTTACTCCACAAAGCGTCTTCCCGTGTGGGCTTTCACCATAAGGGGACCACTTTGGAGTTCATCCATATTTACTTCTTATCAACCATGACAAAAAAATAATGAGTCATATTTACATCAAACGCTATTGGGTCCATTACCCAAACCTTTGTGCTACAAGTCTTTCTTCAAGGGTTGACATCAATGACAACCAGCCTTAATCAACAACCACTGATTTCCTCCTGGATCATGAAGATTTCATTTTCCTGACTAAAAATAAAGGGACATGGAGACCATTCCAATGAGTTATCATGCTCCCGAAATGGATTTCATATGCAAAAGTTACTCCCTTGGAAAGTTGACGTACCGACTACCCCCATCAAGGCCTGTAAAATGTTTGGCATTTCATCTTCGAGGGTTAGGGTTTTGGATTTTATTTATGTTAAAAATGAATCTAGAGCCTCATTGTAAAAATCATCATCTTCTTGCAAATGAGCATAGCCATCACATCTCTTCTCAGAGATAAGCTATTACCATTCTAGTGAGTCATTCGCTTAGTAATTTTACAGTTTCTATACATTTCTCTCATTAATAAAAATTGTGCATTATTGTATATATGTGTTTATTGAAATATCTATGCATATTTCATTGTTATATCTCTACCTTCATTTCATTCTCAAAATAATCTGGATAAGTGGTATCCAAAACCCTAACCCCAGAAGATCAAAAGCCAAAAGGTTTGTAGGCCCCGATGGGGGTAGTTGGTACGTCAACTTCCCAAGGGAGTAACTTTTGCATATGATCTTTGTTTGGGGAAAACGATATCTTGTTGGAAAGGTCAATTCGAGGAATACTCAATTTTCCATAAAAATCTAGCCAAAGCCTAAAATGTGACTGTGGTGGGCCCAAAAAATGTTGTTTAGGGCCTCAAAACAACCCCAAAAGTTTAGGACCTGAAAATTTGTAGAAAAACTGCCAAGGTGGAAACCCCTCTTTTGAGTCAGTGGAATAGGTAAGTGGACACTAATTTCCACTTGGATAAATTCTACTCTTCATATTTATTATGGACACTAAAATACAATTCCAACTATTGTGACTAATGATTCAACTTAACAACATAAATATCACCTTGATATGGATTGATTCCCACTTTCGCTTCCAGTTTGAATAGAGGTTGTGAAGGAGTGATGGCGTGGGATCTTGGTTGATCTTTATCAAGATAATTTTTGTTACTTGTTTCCTATGTACTTACTATCTCCTATTTTCTCATGTGATTCAAGTACTAAGTTTGAACCACCAACCTCCCAAAAAGTTTTGAACTTGTTCGCTAGAGATGGCATGAGGAGGGCCATGTTGTGAGAGATATCAACAAGTTTCTCTTCTATCCTTACAGATATATCTTCCACTACATATCAAGGGTTTCTATGACTCATTTTCCATGTCTAGGGTTCTGCATCTTCTGTCTTAAGCTAATTCCTAGATATTGAAACTTCCCATGAATACCCCAAAGAAAATTGCAATGATACCAACATGATATGAAAATCGTCAAAGATATTCCATTAGAACAACTTGTCATAATAGATATTATATTATTTTGAAAATATTTTATTTTGGATGTTTACTTCCTTATATCTCATATTTATTATCACTGTCTTATTTCTCAAATTTATGAAATGAAACATCAAACAAATGAACACACCATCCACACAAATGAACACAAAATGTATCTTGGGAAACCTAAAATAGGAGAAAACCCATCTTGAAGGTGAGGAATATGATATTCTCCCTTTCCTTTAGTTATGAAAATGCAAATACAAAGAAGGAGGCACTCACTATGCAATTTCCTTTGACACTTCTAGATTATCTACTCAATTATGGAACAAGTACAATGCTAAAGAATGGAACCCTTTCTTTTAGAAGCCTGATATTTAAAACAACTTGATATCCATATAGGGTTAGGGTTTTTGCATAACTCAACCCTCAATTACTGTTAGGTTTTATACCTTCTAGAATATTCTTGAAAGTCCATACATGGCTAGCCCCACATGTGTGAGTAATGGGGTCTGGCATGGCATCCATTTGGTACCATGGTGGTCAACAAGGTAGAGCAACTTGCGAGAGGCATAACTTCTGCATATGAGCTTAGTTTGAGGTGATTTTTACACTATTGGAAAATTATCGGTGTGTAGAATAGTGGCAAGGGGCTAAGATACATGCTCACAAAGTTTTGACCCAAAAATTGTCGTTTCATGCCTCAAAATGGCTATGCAAGGTTCGAGACCCCAAATCACCAAATCGGGACCTGCCCCTAAAATCGACCTACAAGTTAGTTCCTCCAAATTTTCCACCTAGATGTCAAATAACTCAATAATTATCCTTTTAATTATGTCAAATGAACAAGACATATATTGTTATAAATAACAATGCATAAAGAAAATATATGGCTGAAATTAAAATATGAAAGTTGTACAAGTTTTGATTTGTTGGAAAGTTCATCAATATTCTCAAGATGAAGTACATGTATATACTATAGCCTTCTCTCAAATATAGTACAAATCATCCCAACTCTCTAAACCCTAGAACCCAATAATATCCAATATGCAACATCACTCCAATACAGCCTCCAAGGAAATCCATCCTCTCTGCCTCTTATTCTTCACAATTCCACACTAAAATTTTATCACAAAACCCTAATCTCCAATATCGAAGGGATAAACCTTACAGTCTAGAATTCTCTAAACATATAATTGGATCACTCTTTTCATGGTTACAAACTTTCCTAAATAATACATCTTGTTGACATGTTCTAAATGGTGAAAATATTGTGATGATTGGATGGTTTCCTAAATGCTACAAGTGAATGTAATATATTGTATAACTTTGTTGTAACATATTGTATTGAATCAATTTTTTGCAGCTAAAAATTGATCTCTTTCTTCATTGCACCAAAAATGTGAAAATATATTCTATATTTATAGTAATTTTCCCCACTTTCAAGGTTGAACTGTAAAGACTGGTTGAGTCAACCTCAATTTTCTAGTTGGGTTGTCAGATGAAAAACATATATCTTAATTCATGGGGAGTTAAAAGGAATGTCATATACCATAGGAAAGGTCTCAGAATACGATTTTCAACCATATAAAGTTTCATCCCATATGATCTAGGTACGTAGGTTAAAAATGCCTTCAAATACAAGGTATTCAAATTGATCATCAAAAAACCAAACGTAATACTTTCAATAATGTCCATATTGCAATTTTATCTTGGACATATGTAGGCTTGTAATATTTATCTTGGACATCTATAGTCTCCCTCTATATTTGACATCAATGACAACAATATTTCCAACACACCGCACACGTCAATGGGTACTATATCTAATTCCACTTCCTCAATAAAATGTGCACTTATACCAAACTAAATATTAAAATATTTAGTGAATTTGATCTCTGCATCTGTATTCACTCATCCCATTGGATATGATTTAGGATGATCATGAACCTCCAAATAAGGCCGGCTAAGTAGATCATCTGCTACAATTTTGTCTTGTGAACCAGAATCAAATATAACATCTACCTTGGTCTTTTTGAATTGGATCTTAATGTGGAAGAGTTTACTCATCTACTTCTCTTCTTTGTGATGACAGATAGTTATATTCACCTCCATATACATTGAAGTGCATACAATATTCTCATCTAGATCCAAGTTTATCCCTACCTCGTTTCCTGAATCCATACCCATCAAGTTCTTCGTCTTGGCATCCTTCTTACATTTCTTTGGATTCATATATGGATGTAGCTTCCAACACTTATCTTAGGTGTCACCATTGATATTTCAATGGCTAAAATGGTTGTTTGGATCCTTGCACTGATGTGAAATATCTTTTTTTTTCTTGTCTTTTTCCTTTCCACTTCTTCTTCTCCTCCTTAGAATCATCTTAGTGGTATGTTTATTTTGCACCACTTGGTTTCCCTTTCTCATGGCCTATGTTCTCTAGGTATCGTGCTTCCACAAAGTCCCCATCAATAGTCCTAGTTTTAAGAGAATCACTTTCTTTCAAAAATGATTGTGTAGAACCCCATATACTGGAGGAGTACATATAGATTATTGGTAGAGATAGATAACATGATTTCCATCTCCCTAAAATCAGTGGGGTACTCTTGAAAAATCTACCCTTGTCTCTTCCTGAAGTGATGCTAATGGATCGACTGGTCCTCTGCATACCCAATAGGATAAAATTGGGACTTGTTAATGGTTGTAAACACCTCCCACTTAGTTACTACTGGACCACCCTCCAACCTAAGTGTCTCTATGTGGTTTTCCCACTAGGTTAGTCAATGGTCCTCTATTTTTAGCTAGGAAAATGAAATCTTCTTGATCCAGGAGGATATTGGTGACCACACACCTATTCCACTAGCTCAAAACATGGGTTTCCACCTTGGAAGTTTTTCTATAGCTTTTCAGGTCCTAAACTTTCATGGCCATTTCGAATCCCTAAACAACATTTTTTTGTCCCACCACAGTCACACTATAAGATTTAGCCAGAGTGTGAAAAAAAATGTGTAGTCCTTGGATATACCTTTCCAATGTGATATCGTGCTATCAAAACAAAGATCATATGAAAAAATTATGCCCTTGGGAAGTTGACATACCAACTACCACCATCGGGGCCCACAAACCTTTTGGCGTTTCATCTTCTGGGTTAAGGTTTTGGATTTTATTTATTTTGAAAAGGCCACTAGAGCCTCATTGTAAAAATATTCATCTTCTTTTGAATGAGCATATCCATCACATTGCTTCTCAGAGATAAGATGCCACCATTCTAGTGAGTCATTCACTCTGTAATTTTACAGTTTCTATACATTTCTCTCATTGATAAAAATTGTTCATTACTGCATCTATGTGTTTATTGCAATATCTATGTATATTTCATTGTTATATATCTTCCTTCATTACATTCTCAAAATAATATGTATAAGTGGTATCCAAAACTCTAACCCTTGAAGATGAAACACAAAAAGGTTTGTGGGCCCCGATTGGGGTAGTTGGTACATCAACTTCCCAGGGGCGTAACTCTAGCATATGATCTTTTTTTGGAGTGCACGATAGTTCATTGGAAAGGTCTATCCAAGGAATACACAAGTTGTTGTCACACTCTAGCTAAATACTAGAGTGTGACTTTAGTTGGTCCAAAAATGTTGTTTAGGGCCTCAAAACAACCCCAAAAGTTTAAGACCAGAAAAGATGTAGAACAACTACCAAGGTGGAAACCCCTATTTTGATCTAGTGGAATAGATGGGTGGCCACCAATTTTTTCCTGGATCAATTATAATCTTCATATTTATTATGGACACTAAAATACAATTCCAATTGTTGCAACCAATGATTCAACTTAATAACATAAATCTCAACTTGATATGGAGTGATGCCCACTTTCGCTTCCAGTTTGAAAAATGGTTTTGAAGGAGTGATGGCATTGGAAATTGGTTGTTCTTTATCATGATAATTTTTTTACTTCTTTTCTATGTATTTATTATCTCCTAGTTTCTCATGTGATTCAACTACTAAGTTTGAACCACTAACCTCTCGCAAAGTTCCAAACATGTTCGCTAGAGATGGCATGAGGAGGGCCATGTTGTGAGAGATATCAACAACTTTCTCTTCTAGCCTTACAAATATCTCTTCACTACATCTCAAGGGTTTCTATAAATCATTTTCCATGGCTATGGTTCCACATATTCTTTCTTAAGCCATTTCTTGGATCTTGAAAATTCCCACAAATAACCCAAAGAAAATTTCTATGATACCAACATGATATGTAAATTGTAAAAGATATTCCATTGGAACAACTTGTTATAATAGATCTTATATTATTTTGAAAATATTTTGTTATTTATATTTACTTCCTTTTATCTCATATTTATTATCATTGTCTTATTTCTCAAATTTATGAAAATGAAACATCAAACAAATGAACACACCATCCACAAAAATGAACACAAGATGTATCTTGGGAAACCTGAAATAGGAGAAAACCCATCTTGAAGGTGAGGCATATGATATTCTCCCTTTTATTTAGTTATGAAAATGAAAATACAAATAAGGAGGTACTCACTCTGGAGTTTCCTTTGACACTTCTAGATTCTCTACTCAACTATAGAACAAGTACAATGCTAAAGAATGGAACCCTTTCTTTTAGAAGTGAAATATTTAACACAACTTGATAGCCATCTAGGGTTAGGGTTTTTGCAAGCCTCAACCCTCAATTAGTGTTAAGTTTTAGACCTTATATAATATTATTGAAAGTGCATACATGGCTAGCCCTACACGTGTGATCAATGGGGGCTGACGTGGCATCCATTTGGTACCATGGTGGTCAACAAGGTAGAGACACTTGTGAGAGGCATAACTCATGCATATGAGCTTAGTTTGAGGTGATTTTTACACTGTTGGAAGAGTCTCGGTGTATAGAATAGTGGCAAGGGGATAAGAGCCATTCTTACAAATTTTTGACCCAAAAAATTGTCGTTTCATGCCTCAAAATGGCTATGGAAGGTTCGAGACCCTAGATCACCAAATTGGGACATGTCCCTAAAATGGACCCTACAAGTCAGTTCCTCCAAATTTTCCACCTAGATGTCAAATAAATTAATAATTTTCCTTTTAATTATGTCAAATAAACAAGACATATATTGGTATAAATAACAATGCATATTGAAAATATATGGCTGAAAATAAAATATGAAAATTGCACAAGTTTTGATTAGTTGGAAAGTTCATCAATATTCTCGAAATGAAGTACATGTATATACCATATTCTACTCTCAAATATATTACAAATACTCCCAACTCTCTAAACCATAGCACCCAAGAATATCCAATATGCAACATCACTCCAACACATCCTCCAAGGAAATCCATCCTCTCTACCTCTTATTCTTCACAATTCCACCCGAACATTTGATCACAAAACCCTAATCTCCAATATCCAATGGATAAACCTCACAGTATAAAATGCTCTAAATACATAATTGGATCACTATTTTCATAGTTAAAAACTTTCCTAAATAACACATCTAGTTGACATGTTCTAAATGGTGATAGTATTGTGATCATTGGATGGTTTCCTAAATGCTACAAGTGAATGCAATATATTATATAACTTTGTTGTAATATATTGTATCAGATCAATTTTGTGCACCTAAAAATTGATCTCTTGCTTGGTTTCATGACAAATGAGAAAATATATCTTATATTTATAGTAATTTTTCCCCACTTTCAGGGTCGACCTGTAAAGTCTGGTTGAGCCGGCCTCAATTTTCTAGCTGGGTTGTCAGATGAAAAAATTCATATATATTCATTCCTAGGGAGTTAGAAGGACTATTATATACCATTGGAAAGGTATTAGAATAATATTTCCAACCATATAACTTGTGATACCATTTGATCTAGGTACATAGGTTAAAAATTCCTTCAAATACAGGGTATCCAAACTAATCATCAAAAATAAAAAAGTAATACTTTCAACAATGTCCATCTTGCAATATTTATCTTGGACATATGTAGGCTTGTAATATTTATCTTAGAAATTTTTAGGCTCACCTTATATTTGACATCAATGGAAAAAATATTTCCAACACACCACACACATCAATGGGTACTACATCTAATTCCACTTCATCAATAAAATATGCACTTATACCAAACTTGATCTTAGACTATTTAGTGACTTTGATCTCTGCATCTGTATTCACACATTCTAGTGGATATGAGTTTGGATGATAATGAACCTCCAAACCAACATGGCCAAGTATATCATATGCTACAAGTTTGGCTTGTGAACCAAAATCGAATAGAGCATCTACCTCGATACTTTTGACTTGAATTTTAATGTGGCGAGTTTAATCATCTCCTTCTCTTCTTTGTGATGATAGATAGTCAAATTCACCTCCATATACATTGAAGGGCATACAATATTCTCATCCATATCCAAGATTCTTTGTAACTAGTTTCCTAAATCCATACCCATCAAGTTCTTCCTCTTGGCATCCTTCTTATAGTTCTTTGGATTCATCTCTAGATTTAGCTTCCAAAACTTATTTTCGGTCTGACCATTGATATCTCAATGGCTAAAATGGTTGTTTCGATCCTTGCACTGATGTGAAATAAATATATTTTGTTTTATTATCTTTTTCCTTTCCACTACTTCTTCTCCTCGTTGGAATCATCTTAGTGGTATGTTTATTTAGAACCACTTGGTTTCCTTTTCTGATGCCCTATGTTCTCCAGGTATTATTCCTACACAAAGTCTCCATCAATAGTCCTTTGTTTGAAGAGAATCAATTTCTTTCAAAAATAATTGTGTAGAACCCCTAGATACTGGAGGAGTACATATCAATTATTGGTAGAGATAGATAACATGATTTCCATCTTCCTACAATAAGTGGTGTACTCTTGCAAACTCTACCCCTCTATCTTCCTGAAATGATGCCAATGGATCCACTAGTCCTCTACATACCCAATAGGATAAAACTGGGACTTGTTAATGGTTTTAAACACCTCCCACTTAGTTACTAGTGGATCACCCTCCAACCTAAGTGTCTCTGTGTGGTTTTCCCACCAGGTTAGTCCATGGCCCTCTATTTTTATTCAAGAAAATGAAATCTTCTTGATTCATGCAGAAATCAGTGGCCACCCACCTATTCCACTATCTCAAAACATGGGTTTCCACCTTGGAATCTTTTCTATAGCTTTTTGGGTCCTAACCGTTTAGGGCCACTTTGAGGTCCTAAACATTTAGGGCCACTTTGAGGCCCTAAACAACATTTTTTGGTCCCACCATAGTTACACTATATTATTTTTCTATATTGTGACAAAAACATATGTATTCCTTGGATGTACCTTTCCAACGATCTATCATTCTCCCCAAACAAAGATCATATGAAAATTTTACGCCCTTGGAAAGTTGGCGTACCAACTACCCCCATCGGGGCCCACAAACCTTTTGGTGTTTCATCTTTTAGGGTTAGGGTTTTGAATTTTATTTATGTTAAAAGGGCCTCTAGAGCCCCATTTCAAAAATCATCATCTTATTGCGAATGAGCATAACCATCACACCTCTTCTTAGAGATAAGTTTCCACCAGTCTAGTGAATAATTCACTCTGTAATTTTACAGTTTCTATACATTTCTCTCATTAATAAAAAATGTGCATTACTATATCTATGTGTTTATTGCAATATCTATGTATATTTCACTATTATATCTCTTCCTTCATTTCATTCTCAAAATAATATGGATAAGTGGTATCCAAAACCCTAACCCTGAAAGATGAAATTCCAAAAGGTTTGCAGGCGCCAATGGTGGTAGTTGGTACGTCAAATTCCCAAGGGGATAATTTTTTCATACGATCTTCGTTTGGGGTGCACAATAGCTCATTAGAAAGGTATACATGAGGAATACAAAATTTTCTACCACGATCTAGCTAAAGCCTACAATGTGACTATGGTGGGCCCAAAACATGTTTTTTAGGGCCTCAAACGAACCCCGAAAGTTTAGGATCTGAAAAGATGTAGAAATATTGCTAAGGTGGAAACTCATGTTTTGAGATAGTGTAATAGGTGGGTAGACACCAATTTCCGCCTGGATCACTTCTACTCTTCATCTGTATTTTGGACACTAAAATAAAAATTCCAATTGTTGTAACCAATGATTCAACTTAAAAACATAAATCTCACCTTGATATGGATTAATGCCCACTTTATCTTCCAGATTGAATAAAGGTTGTGAACGAGTGATGGCATTGGAAATTGGTTTCTATTTATCAAGATCATTTTTGTTAATTATTTTCTATGTATTTACTATCTCCTAGTTTCTTATGTGATTCAACTACTAAGTTTGAACCACCAACCTCCCGAAAATGTTATGAACTTATTCGTTAGAGATGGCATAAGGAGGGCCATGTTGTGAGAGATATCAACAAATTTCTCTTGTATCCTTACAAATATCTCTTCCACAACATCTCAAGGGTTGTTATGACTCATTTTCCATGGCTAGGGTTCCCCATCTTCCTTCTTAAGACAATTATTGGATCTTGAAACATCCCACCAATACCCCAAAGAAAATTGCTATGATACCAACATGATATGTAAATTAACAAAGATATTCCATTGGAACAACTTTTCATAATAGATATTATATTGTTTTGAAAATATTTTATTATGCATGTTTACTTCCTTATATCTCACTTATTATCATTGTCTTATTTCTCAAGTTTATGAAAATGAAACATCAAACAAATGAACATGCCATGCACACAAATGAACACAAGATGTATCTTGGGAAACCTGAAATAGGAGAAAACCTATGTTTAAGGTGAGGCATGTGATCTTATCCCTTTTGTTTAGTTATGAAAATGAAAATACAAAGAAGGAGGCACTCACTATGGAGTTTCCTTTGACACTTATAGATTCTCTACTGAACTATGGAACAAGTACAATGCTAAAGAATGGAACCCTTTATTTTAGAAGCCCGATATTTAACACAACTTGATAGCCATCTAGGGATGGTGTGGCATCCATTTGGTACCATGATGGTCAAAAAGGTAGATAAATTTGTGAGAGGCATAAATCTTGCATATGAGCTTAGTTTGAGGTAATTTTTACATTGTTGGAAAAGTATCGGTGTGTATAATAGTGGAAAGGGGCTAAGAGCCATGATCACAAAGTTTTGACCCCAAAAATTGTCGTTCCATGCCTCAAAATGGCTATGGAAGGTTCTAGACCCCAAATCACCAAATTAAGACCTGACCCTAAAATGGATCCTACAAGTCAGTTCCTCCAAATTTTCCACCTAGATGTCAAATAACTTAATAATTGTCCTTTTAATTATGTCAAATCAACAATAAATATATGGCTTCAAATAACAATGCATAAACAAAATATATGGCTGAAAATAAAATATGAAAATTGCAGAGGTTTTGATTAGTTGGAAAGCTCATCAATATTCTCAAGATGAAGTACATGTATATACCATAGCCTTATCTCAAAGATAGTAAAAGTCCTCCCAACTCTCTAAACTCTAGCACCCAAGAATATCCAATATGCAACATCCCTCCAAGACATCCTCCAAGGAAAGCCATCCTCTCTACCTCTTATTATGCACAATTCCACCCGAAAATTTGATCACAAAACCCTAATCTCCAATATCCAAGGGATAAAACTCATGGTCTATAATGCTCCAAATACATAATTGGATCACTCTTTTCATGGTTACAAACTATCCTAATTAACACATCTAGTTGACATGTTCTCAATGGCGATAGTATTATGATCATTGGATGATTTCCTAAATGCTACACGTGAATATAATATATTGTATAACTTTGTTGTGATATATTGTATCAGATGAATTTTGTGCACCTTAAAATTGATCTCTTTCTTGGTTTCCCAAAAAATGAGAAAATATATCCTATATTTATAGTAATGTTTCTGCACTTTCAGGGTCTACCTGTAAAGATTGGTTGAGCTGACCTCAATTTTCTAGCTGGGTTCTTAGATGAAAAAATTCAAATATCCTCATTCCTAGGGAGTTATAAGGATTTCTATATATCATTGGAAAGGTCTCAGAATAATATTTACAACCATTTAAATTGTTATCCCATTTGATCTAGGTACATAGGTTAAAAATTCCTTCAAAGACAGGGTATCCAAAATGATAATAAAAAATAAAAAAGTAATACTTTCAATAATGTCCATCTTGCAATCTTTATCTTGGACATATGTAGGCTTGTAATATTTATATTGGACATCTGTAGGCACCCCCTATATTTGAAATCAATGGAAACAACATTTCCAACACACCACACTCGTCAAGGGGTACTACATCTAATTCCACTTCATCAATAAAATATGCACTTATACCAAAATTGATCTTAGACTATTTAGTGACTTCGATCTCTGCATATTTATTCACTCATACTAGTGGATATGATTTTGGATTATCATGAACCTCCAAACCAAGCTGGCTAAGTAGATCATCTGCTACAAGTTTGGCTTGTGAACAGAATTCGAATAGAGAATCTACCTTGGTATTTTTTACTTGAATCTTAATGTGGAAGAGCTTAGTCATCTCCTTATCTTCTTTGTGATGACAGATAGTCAGATTCAGCTCCATGTACATTGAAGTGAAAACAATATTCTCATCCAGATCCAAGATTCTCTCTACCCGGTTTTCTGAATCCATACCCATCAAGTTCTTCTTCTTGGCATCCTTCTTACAGTTATTTGGATTCATCTTTGGATGTAGCTTCCAACACTTATATTCGATGTGAACATTGATATTTCAATGGCTAAAATGGTTGTTTGGATCCTTGCACTAATGTGAAATATCTTTTGTTTTCTTTTCTTTTTCCTTTCCACTTCTTCTTCTCCTCCTTGGAATCATCTTAGTGGTATGTTTATTTAGAACCACTTGGTTTCCTTTTCTGATGCCATATGTTATCCAAGTATTATGCTTGCACAAAGTATCCATCAATAGTCCTTTGTTTGAAGAGAATCAATTTCTTTCAAAAATAATTGTGTAGAACCCCTAGATACTGCAGGAGTACATATCAATTATTGGTAGAGATAGATAACATGATTTCCATCTTCCTAAAATAATTGGTGTACTCTTGCACACTTTACCCCTCTATCTTCCTAAAGTGATGCCAATGGATCCACTGGTCCTCTACATACCCAATAGGATAAACTTGGGACTTGTTAATGGTTTTAAACACCTCCCACTTAGTTACTAGTAGATCACCCTCCAACCTAAGTGTCTCTGTGTGGTTTTTCCACCAGGTTAGTCCATGGCCCTCTATTTTTAGTCAGGAAAATAAAATCTTCTTGATCCAGGTGGAAATTTGTGGCCACCCACCTATTCCAGTAGTTGAAAACATCGGTTTCCACCTTGGAAGTTTCTCTACATCTTTTTGGGTCCTAAATTTTCATGGCCATTTTGAGGCCCTAAACAACATTTTTTGGGCCCACCAAAGTCACACTATAGGATTTAGCTAGAGTGTGAAAAAAAATTCGTAGTCCTCGGATACAACTTTCCAACAATCTATTATGCTCCCCAAACGGAGAGCATATGCAAAAGTTATGCCCTTGGGAATTTCACGTACCAACTACCCCCATTGGGGCCCACAAACAATTTGGTGTTTCATCTTCTGAGGTTAAGGTTTTGGATTTTCTTTATGTTAAAAATTCCTCTAGAACCTCATTGTAAAAATCATCATCTTCTTGTGAATGAGCATAGCCATCACATCTCTTCTCAGAGATAAGATACCACCATTCTGGCGAGTCATTCACTCTATAATTTTACAGTTTCTGTACATTTCTCTCATTAATAAAAATTGTGCATTAATGTATCTCTATGTTTATTGCAATATCTATGTATATTTCATTTTTATATCTCTACCTTCATTTCATTCTCAAAATAATGTGTATAAGTGGTATCCAAAACCCCAACCCCGGAAAATGAAACATCAAAAGGTTTTTGGGCCCTGATGGGGCTAGTTGGTACGTCAACTTCCCAAGGGCGTAAATTTTGCATACAATCTCTATTTGGGGTGCGCGATAGCTCATTGGAAAGGTCTATCCTAGGAATAAAATATTTATCGTTGCAATATTCCTACAATGTGACTATGGTGGGCCCAAAAAATATTTTTGAGGGCCTCAAAACAACCCCAAACGTTTAGGACCCAAAAAGATGCAGAAAAATTGCCAAGTTGGAAACCCCTATTTTGATCCAGTGGAATAGGTGGATGGCCACCGATTTCCTCCTGGATCACTTCTACTCTTCATCTATATTATGGACACTAAAATACAATTTCAACGTTTTCAACCAATGATTCAACTTAACAACATAAATCTGACCTTGATATGGATTGATGCCCACTTTCACTTCTAATTCGAATAAAGGTTGTGAAGGAGTGATGTCATGGGAACTTGGTTTCTCTTTATCAAGATCATTTGTGTTACTTATTTTCTATGTATTTACTATCTCCTAGTTTCTCATGTGATTCAACTACTAAGTTTGAACCACCAACCACCCGAAAAGTTCTGAACTTGTTCGCTAGAGATGGCATGAGGAGGGCCATGTTATGAGAGATATCAATGACTTTCTCTTATAGCCTTATGACTATCTCTTCCACTACATCTCAAGGGTTGTTATGACTCATTTTCCATGGCTAGGGTTCCACATCTTCATTCTTAATCCAATTCTTGGATCTTGAAACTTCCCACAAATACCGTAAAGAAAATTGCTATGATACCAACATGATATGTAAATTGTCAAAGATATTCCATTGGAACAACTTTTCATAATAGATCTTATATTATTTTGAAAATATTTTATTATGCATGTTTACTTCCTTATATCTCATATTTATTATCACTATCTTATTTCTAAAATTTATGAAAATGAAACATCAAACAAATGAACACACCATCCACATAAATGAACACAAGATGTATATTGGGAAACCTGAAATAGGAGAAAACCCATCTTGAAGGTGAGGCATATGATATTCTCCATTTTCTTTAGTTATTAAAATGAAAATACAAAGAAGGAGGCACTCACTATGGAGTTTCCTTTGAAACTTCTAGATTCTCTACTCAACTATGGAACAAGTACACTGCTAAATAATGGAACCCTTTCTTTTAGAAGCCTGATATTTAACACAACTTGATAGCCATCTAGGGTTAGGGTTTTTGCATGCCTCATCCTTCAATTAGTTTTAGGTTTTAGACCTTCTATAATATTATTGAAAGTCCATACATGGATAGCCCCACATGTGTGATTAATGGGGGCTGACATGGCATCCATTTGGTACTATGGTGGTCAACAAGGTAGAGAAACTTGTGAGAGGAATAACTCCTGCATATGAGCTTAGTTTGAGGTGATTTTTGCACTGTTGGAAAAGTATCGATGTGTATAATAGTGGCAAGGGGCTAAGATCCATGCTCACAAAGTTTTCACCCCCAAAATTGTCGTTTCATGCCTCAAAATGGCTATGGAAGGTTCTAGACCCCAAATCACCAAATTGGGACCTGCCCCTAAAATGGACCCTACAAGTCAGTTCCTCCAAATATTCTGCCTAGATGTCAAATAACTTAATAATTATCCTTTTAATTATGTCAAATCAACAATACATATATGGCTATAAATAACAATGCATAAAGAAAATATATGGCTGAAAATAAAATATGAAAATTGCACAAGTTTTGATTAGTTGGAAAGTTCATCAATATTCTCAAGATGAAGTACATGTATATACCATAGCCTTCTCTCAAAGATAGTACAAATCCTCCCAACTCTCTAAACCATAGAACCCGGGAATATCCAATATGCAACATCACTCCAAGACATCCTCCAAGGAAAGCCATCCTCTCTACCTCTTATTCTTCACAATTCCACCCGAAAAGTTTATCACAAAACCCTAATATCCAATATCCAAGGGATAGACCTCATGGTCTAGAATGCTCTAAATACATAATTTGATCACTCTTTTCATGGTTACAAATTGTCCTAAATAACACATATAGTTGACATGTTCTAAATGGTGATAGTATTGTGATCATTGGATGGTTTCCTAAATGCTAGAAGTGAATGTAATATATTGTATAAATTTGTTGTCATAATAATCAGACATAACATTTCACTTGACAAACTCTTGCTATAACCCTCCTTGCTGTCCTAAATTTGAGTTAATAGTGTGCACTTTAATTTTAATATTTTTATTGTGGATGATATCTAGATGATGTCAAAGATCCTTAATCTTCAATCTTATGGATATTGTGAATGAATGCTATAATGTCATGTTCTTCTTGGATATATTCTTCTGATTTTGTTAAGATCTCATGTTTCTATGATTAATTGAGAATGTTCTACTTCTTCACATTTTCCAAGCATGATCTCATTGTATGAATAAGAACATGTGTCTAATATAACTCACTATTCAAAGTTTGTTCATGATCAGTGGTTCGATATAACTATTCACACACTTAAACCTTATTATGATTAGTTTCCATCAAGTCAAGTTATAGAATTCCCCTCCTTGCCCAACGACCTATCTCAACTTGACTTATAGGGATTCCCCCCTTGACTAGGATACCCTTCATGTAGTCTAAAGAGTGGGGAAAGGCCACATAGGTGATAATTGGTGGCTTTCTTGAAAGTTGCCTCTAGGCTCTCCAGCTGGGGTTAGGACTCTTTCCTCTAGGAGAGGGTTCGAGTGGTAACATGTAGTAAACAGGGATTTGGCTCATCGTTTTAGAGGTTAAAATCAAAAGAATCTAAGAAGCTAGGAGATCTATTTCCTTTCACCCATAAAACAATGGGCAAACAAAGATAGTAAAAACAACTTTAGCTCAACATTTCACTGGTTACAATAAGAAGAATCCAAATATCTGGGATGAAAATTTGACTTACATACAAAATTATGATAATAGGGTGGACCACACTCCCACCGTAAGTCTTGTTTTCAAGATATTTGGACATTATATAGGAACAACCTGTTGAAGTTTCAACACACCCTAAAATATTGAGATATTTTGGGTAATGTTTTGATTTTTTTTTGTCTTAGTAATGCAATTTTGTTTCGTTCATCTTCACCTAATTCATTTTTGGAGATTTAACTTTTTGAATTTTTCAACGCTAATGAATTTTCTGAAATTTTTCATGTTTTGGGGTGTTTTAAAACTTTTAGTTCAGCTACATTTCAAATAGATTACATATTTGTTTTTCCTTCCTATTTCGGATGATAAAACAACTTTGTTTTGGGAACTTTGTTCTCTTTTATGCTTGGAGATAAGTTTTGTTTTAACCTGAATGGAATTGTCCAGTTTCGAGCATTGTTTTATCTTTTTTGGATTTATTTTCAACTTTCATTAAACGATGTTAGATTGTTTCTGAATCTATTTCGAATAATTTTAAAACATTTGCTAAGTAAAATATTTAACCCCACGAAGTTTTGAATCTATTTCTGAATCTATTTCGAATATATTTCGAATACGAAGTTTTGAATCTATTTCTGAATCTATTTCGAATACGAAGTTTTGACTTTGTCCGATCTCCATGGTTCTTGTTTGTCTTATTGGTTAACTCTTGTCAACTAAAAGGTTTAGTTTGTCTCCAATTTGAACATTTGAATGGAAAGAAGGAAACTCACCCGAAATAATATTTAAATCAATCTAACAATGCACAGGATGATGACAATCACATGTGTGACTGAAATTTTTGAAATATCTAGCAATTTTTTGAAGTGATGGATATTAAATGCACAAAATTCGTGGTAAAAAGTGGAAAAGAAAATGAATTTACTCACCCAAAATTGATTATCACCAAAAATTGTTAATTTGTTTTCCGAAAGCAAAGAACATTGTGTTTCACCTGGACTTGTAATCAACTGGATTTATATCAATTTTGGAAGTATTATAGGTTTTATGTTTTCACTCGAACCAAGTAAGTATTCTTAATTATTCTTGCATTAAGAAAATTAAGTTTCCCATGCTTATGAGATAAGTAATATGATAAACTGTTTTTTGAGATTTTATGGTAGAACATAGTTGTGTCTATAAGTAGTGTTTCATTTTTGTCAATTTCTTTTTGTAATTAGGAACCATGACACCAAAGATAACTACTCCAAGAACCCCTAGAACCTCTTCTCTAAAAATGAAAAGGAAAGTTGACAAGGAATCTTCTGAAAGGACTAAAATTGTCATCTCATATATAGAAGCTGAATTTGTGGAAACAAAACTAGATATTTCAGAACAAGTAGTCAATATTCCTAAATCAAAAAATGAGAATATCAAACCGGTTTTGGGAGATACAAAGAAATCAATTTCGAAGGATAAATATTTATCTAAATTGGGTGAGATATACAAAAGAAATTAAAGAAGAAAATTATCCATATAATGTTCCATTAAGTAATACTAACAAGAGAAACTTTGATGACGTAGTATACCTGAACATTAGAAAATCAAGGTTACACAATATAGCAGCTAGAGTATATGTCCTATCATGATCTGAAACTATTAGTTGGATCATTCACCACATTGACATAGAAGAAAGGGTCATTAAGAATGAAAAGGAAGAAAACATAGCTTCCTTTAAGACTATACCTGAACATTAGAAAATCAAGGTTACACAATATAGCAGCTAGCGTATATGTCCTATCATGATTTGAAACTATTGGTTGGATCATTGACCACATTGACATAGAAGAAAGGGTCATTAAGAATGAAAAGGAAGAAAATATAGCTTCCTTTAAGGTTGTTAGTATGGAAACATATTACAAATGTTTTGAACCTAAATAGAATTTGAATAGAAATTTTATGACATAGTTTCATGATGAAAAAGATCTTAAGGATATTATGTCAAATTTGTGGATTGAAGAAAAAAAGTTCTTTCACAAAAGTGATGGTACTTATAATATGTTGAACCTAAGAGAACCATACATATATGTTATGTCACTCATGCAGAATTTATGGCCAA
>JASDQU010587600.1:33043-57084 GCA_032191745.1 Picea mariana | reverse complement strand
ACATTCATAAAAAACACATACAGACATGAAAAAATGAAGCATATCATCCCAGACCTTACATAAACTATGATGTACCATCAAACCATGATGCAACTCATTTGTACACCCCTCTTTCTAAGGGATTTACCTCATGTATGTGACTTCACTGCATACATCTCGCATATGTACGTGACCTTTACATACACCATATTTCATATGTATGCGATTGTTACCACAGGAACTTGTGTATGCCTCAGAAAATGCTTAATCTTGAGCTTGCCTCATGGTTGCCATTCAGTTTTGGTTGTTTAGTCTTCTTCATCCACTTCTGAGAGTGTCCCATCTTCTCAGAACTTATGCTCTGAGATTCCATCTTTTAAACATTGTCTTACTTCCTAGTTTCATGTGCTCTTCTTCCCATATTATATGAAGCACTCCTCATTGATTATCTCCTTGAATTCCAACAATCCCGAGCTTTGTGTCCAAACCCATTGTAGATGTAACATCTCATGGTGTGACAATGAGCAGCAATGTGTCCCACTTGATTACATCTCCAACATCTTAGGATGTTATGGAACCTTTCAACATATTTCCTTGCATAATTTCTATAATTCAAATCTTTGTTACCATATTCATTACATGAGAAGTAGTGACCATGAAAAAAAAATTTATACATTTTCCTTGGTGTCCACCTTGAAGGTGTCTCTCTTTTGAATTTGCTTTGTGGCATAGGGATGGCTTCTTGATGTCTTCTTTGCTCCGGTTTTCTAAAGTTTTCTTTTCTTTGTGTAGGTGCTTGACTTGCATATTTTCTTCCACCTTTTGAATATGAAGGACTTGCCTCATGATTCTTAGAAGTGCTAGATTCAAAGTGTGAAACTTCCTTGTTGTATAAAAGACTTGATTTATCATTTGGTGATCTTTGACTATCCAGGATTCCATCCAAGATTGTTGAGTTGTTCATGAACATTTTTTACTTCTTTTCTTTCCTTCTGAGATCAACTACTTCTACTTCCAGCATATGACATGATTCTTCCTTTTCATTTACCTGAATCTTCAATATTTATTCTATTTGTTTGGCTTCTTCAAGTTGGGTATTCAAATTGACATTGATTTATTTTGTTTCTTTAATGTCTTAAAGGATTTTTATAAGATCATATTTGCTTTCTTCTTTTCTTTTGCTTGACTAATTATTTCATTCTTTAGTTTCTTTATCTCTTCTTCTTTTTCTTCTAATTGAGTTATTTTCTTGGTTATTTCACTTCCTTCTTGTTTCTTGAGAATTTGTTTTGGTGCCATGAAATGCATTTTCTACTTATAGAGGCCTTCCTTATTAATTCTTTCAAGATCCTCAAAAGTATTTGAATAATATCCTATTTCATTGCTAACTTCTTCTAGATCATCTACAACTTTATCTTTAAGATTCAACAAATCTTTTTCTTCATATACAAGATAATTGTTAGATGATTCTACACAAACTAATTCTAGATCTTCTTCTTCATTTGTAGGAGAACATTCAACATCATTGCATTTAGAATTATTGCAACCAAGAGAGTCTTTACCCTCATTTATGACTAATTCTTGATATGTCTTCTCTAGCTTCGGCCATAGGTCCTTGGAAGAGGTTCATTTTCCTATGATTTCTTTGATAGAACCTAAGAGTCCATTTAATATGGTATTGAATGATATTGCATTATTCTTCTTTGCTGCAAATTTTGAATGATTCTTTAAAGGAACTGGTCCAACAATAGTTGTACCCCAAACACTTGCTCCTTTTGAATTCAAATACCCTTTCATCTTTATTCTCCATGTCAAGTAATTTGACTCATCAAAGAATGGAACTTCATTAGTATGCTCATCCATTTGTGTGTCCTTGGATCTCCTTCAAGATTGTAAATCTTATAGTGAAGGCCTTCTTTGATACCAATTGTTGGACACACTGAGCACACTAAGAGTGTAGGGCTCTTTTTACACCTCTTTCAAAACTTTAGTTAGCAACCACTTCAACCATATTATTCATTCATACTTAACTACTTGCATGTATCAACACCATTCATCAATAACAGAGAACTATAAACCATCACCATAATAAACACCATTAACACCATATATATGTGTAATATTTTTGTATTATGTGTTATAGAAGACTACAATCATTGGGTTTTATCAACAACAAATGAAAAGAGAACCAATTCTCAATACAAGACTCATCTTGCAAATCTCAACACCAACTGAGATGTGAGGAATCCAATCCCCAAGTACAAGACCCTGCTTGTATACAAAAACCAATCTTTCAATAGGTACACAACCATTTTATATTGTATCCCTCATATGCACATGACCTACCTATACTATAGCACACGTATGTACACATCCTTCCCTCTGTCAACCTGCATACACCTTCATACAACTAGAACATCCATTCTTATGCACTTCTAAAACTCTCATGCCTCTGTTCCATCCACCAGTAACCTATCATTGCATCCAACCTGTTACTGCAACCAATCTGTGTTGTCCCAACCACAAACAAATCTACACCATCCAACACCCTATGCATGTTCCTCATGCATACACCATCATACAAAATAGATATTCCTCAACCATATCAAAACAAAACCACTCAACCAACTTGCCAACATCTACCATATCCAAACATCATAACAAAAATAATGCTTCAAGCATTCACCATACCATGAGTAAATCTAAGCATCAAGACAACATATAACAATACCAAAACTTCTGTAGTAGATCTAAACCTATAGAATCATATCTTGGGTACTTTCTTTAGACTTTAGGAACTTGGCACTAGCATCTACTTATATTTTTCTTATCCTTTTAAAATATACACGACCTGTGATTATTTAGCATGCATATGTATGCTCCATGGATTTTTGCAACCTGCATATGTACGTGACCTGGCCCATTGCAGCCAGTGTACAACTTCAAAAAAATAGTATTTTCTAAACCTATGAAACTTTCTCCATCAAACTTCCTTGCTACCTTAGACTTACAAAACTATTGATGTGTCCATGACTACTTGCAATGAACCTTTAACCAAAAATAGATCTTCAATATGATCAAAAGATTCATCATCATAAGAGACCCTTTCTTTCTTATTTATACTTGTCCAAGTAGCTTCCTCTAGGGTTTATTATCTAACCAACTTCCTTCTTTTGGGGTAACCACTTTGTCCACTTACAACCACCTTATCCACAAATAGTAAATTCTCCACTTCTAGTTGCAACTAATTTATTTTTAATTGTTTTCTTATTGCAACCACTTAACCCATAACTAACCACTTTGACTAGTCAACTTCTTCTAGGAGTTTCTAGCATAATTTGACTTCTTTGACCTTCTAGGGGATTCTAGATAACTCATGATGGTTCTCCAACTTCACATGGCCATAACTCTCTAACTGTGAGGATTTATGTGACATTCCACATATCATCAGAAACGATGTGACGAGCACTATCCATTTAGAATAGTATCACTTGCAAATTCACTGATATTCATTACATTACTCCTCAACCAAACTTGGGTTCCTTAAACACACATCTAGGATGACTCAACCACTTAACCATTTGGACTTCGCAAAGCATCTTCCCGTGAGGGATTTCACCATAAAGGGACCACTTTGGAGTTCATCCATTTGGTACTTCCTATCAACCATAACAAATGATCAATGATACAATGATACAACAATGATCAACCTTTACATCAATGTTAACACATCAATCCATCTAAGACACTATTTTCCATCAATCCTTTGACATCAATCCTTTGAGATCAATGACAACATAGTATGACAATTTTATCATTGATAGTGAAACATGTTGTCAAAAAGGCACTAATCCATCCAGATAACAAGGACCCTTCTTTTCATATGTCCTCATACTTGTTAGACAATGTATGTTCTCGCAATGCAATCCATGGGATGGGATGACAATGGACAAGTTCAATGATCCCTATTAATGAATATTATGGGGAATTATGGGAAACAAAATACAAAATGGTTTATTCTCTTATTTGTTTATGAATTTTTAGCTCCCATGTTTGTTGGAGATACTTCACACACAGCTAGGATTTATTTTTCCTAAGGTTTTCCCTATGTTTATTAGTTATTATTCAGTCTCCTATGTTTTAGGGAGAATATTCTCTTCAGTTCACACTTCAGTTTGATCATTTAAGTGGATTCTAGATGCCACATTGGAATTATCACCATGCAACATTGGGATCACCACCAACTAATGCGTAGTGCCCTTGGGATCATCACCAACTAATGTGCAGTGTCCTTGGGATCATCACCAGACTAGAACATTACTCATGATTCCTTAATCTCCTCCTCACTTCACTCTGTTTCAGTCAGTTAATTGAAGACTGAGAGACTAGTTAACTCAAACTAGGTGGCAGTTCACTCCCATAACTGCTTGAGAGACTAGACTAGGTGGAAATTTGCTCACGTAATTTTTGGTGTGTGTCTAGATCACTCTAGAAAACCACTATGTTGCATTGGCTTCTCCTCTAGTGCGCATTAGTTGAGTTATACAGAGTATATCATGTGTAAATTATCATTCATTCATTTGGTTAAAGAGAATTCTTCCATTATTTCTCTCCTGCTTCTCTTTTCTCATATTTTCTCTGCAATTGTGTATGCCAGTTCCTAGTTAGATCTATTATGTGAAGGTTCAACACATTTACATGGTATTAGAACTGACGAACTTCTAGGGAAAATACACACCAAATTATTTTTGCATGTACCAAAGATTGAAGACAACGAAAAAATTGAATCGATGAAGCGTTTGGAACAATTTGCAGTCTCATTTCTCTTGAACACCTCTTTCACATATCCTCCTGTAAAACCCCCAATGAATCCTGGACCACCATGGAAGGGATTTTTGGAAAGCAGAACAATATGAGGGGACACATGCTCGAGGTGGAATTTCTCACATTGGATCCAAAAACCTTCGACAATATCTAAGATTTCTTTACCAAATATAAGGATTTGTTATTGTAACTCAAGGCTTGCGGGGTTGATAAATATAAGGAGGAGAAACAAATGGTTCTCACCATTCTCTCCAAACTTGGTCTATAATAATAAGTGTTTTTATCCACATTTCATTCATTTAGGTTCACCTCTAGATCTACTTGGACGATTCCCTCTCTTGAGGCCTTTATCGAGTCTTTGATACAAGAGCAGAACAAGCTCATCAATATGGGAAAAATCAAAGCCCCAAAGGTGCATGCACTTACTGTGAAATACAGAAGTGGTCATCAATATCAGAAATCTAAATAAAAAGACAAAATGAAAGCACATGCAAATCCAAATAAGGAAGGGTACTCAAAACCCTTCAACGATGCCTCCAGATCCAAAGATGGAAAGGGGAGAAAAGGGGAGAAATGCACTTACTTCCATAAAGGATTCCCTCCAGAATTCATATGTATGCATAAACAAATAGATCTAATGACCCAAATAATTCATAAAATTAACCTTGGATATCGCATCCCCGAGGGTGCCAAGAAGAAGAATCTAAAATATCAGAATCCCAAGAAAGGCAATTCCAACCATGCTTTGATTGCCATCAACTCCTATCTTGATGCTTGGATCATAGATTCGGATGCATCACACCACATAGCTTTCACAAAAGAAGTATATTCTTCATTGGATGCATGAAAATTTCCTCCTATTCTAATGGGGGACAAACCTCCAGTCGAGGTCACTAACAAAGGAAGAATTGAACTCACAAATGGAAGCTTCGAGAACATGCTTCACGTTCCCAAAATTTCCTTCAATATTCTCTCTGTGTATCAGATTACTAACTCTGACACTGGAAATAGATTCATATTCACACATGATGCAATGGATATCTATGACATGCAAACTAATTCCATGGTTTCTACCAGTGAGATAAATTATCAATCTAGACTCTACACATTTTCTGAATTTATTGAACTATATTTTGCATTACTGCTTACCCATGTTGATGAAAGCAGTAGGATATGGAATGAAAGGTTCAAGAATTTAAATTTCATATATATGCAACAAATCAGCAAACAGGGAATGGTTGATGGTCTACCTGAAATCCACTTCTCCAAAGAAATTCGACAAAGGAAAGACTCATAAGGCTTCCTCTCCTTTAGATCTAATCCATAGTGACCTCATGGGCCATTTTACACATCCATCAATCAGTAAATCAAGGTACGTGCTCATTTTTGTTGATGATTTCTCATGCTTCACATGAATTTTCTTTCTTAGGAAAAAATCATAGGTCTTTCAACACCTCAAATATTTAAAATCCCTTGTTGAGACACAGTCAAGAAATAAAATCAAAGTCCTCCAAATAGATAACAGAGGAGATTATGTCAACCATGAGATACAAAATATTTTTCATGAGGCATGGATTCAGTTGCAACACATGGTTCCCTATACTCTACAACAAAACGGAGTTTTTGAGCGAAAAAATAGATCTCTAGAAGAGATGGAATCTTGCATGCTACATGCAAAGTCACTTCGACGGAGATTATGGGTTGAATCACTTAATTGTGCAACCTAAATCCAAAACATATCTCCCCATAGATATGTCAAGGATAAGATCCGTTACAAGGCTTGGAGCATCCTCAAACCGAAAGTGACCTACTTTCGTACTTTTGGTTCACGTGCATGGGTCAATATTCCCTCTAAGAAGAGGAAGGAACTTGATCCATAGAGTACATAGTGTATATTTTTTGGATACCCAAACGGTGTGAAGGGATATAGACTCATTGATATTTTCTCGAGACGTATCATCATTGAGCGTAGTGTCCAATTCGAGGAAACTGTCTCGCATGTACCTCCACAACCGCATGCAAAGACTTTTGTTCTTCCACCTATCATAGATGATGAGCATGAACATGTCGAGTATTCTTCAAATGATATTTTTATTTAGAGGATTTAGATGATCCAAATACAGAGTCAGTACAATCAAATGTAGAGTCAGTGCATCCATATGTAGATGCAGATCCAGAGTAGAGGCCCACGTGGGTCGAGATTACTCTTCAGGATGCAGGGGATATTTTTGGGAATCCAACTGATACTAGGAGAACTCGATCTGATTTCAAGGAGCCTCTTATTGCACTAACTAACACTGAACCAATGCCACCCATGAATATTTTCTTGGTTCAATCTTCAGATCCACAGTCTTATGGCAAGGCTGCTAGAAATCCCTTTTGGAAATCCACCATGCAGGAGGAGTACAACTCCCTCCTCGAGAACTAGACTTGGGATCTAGTTCCCATTCCTTCAGGAAGGGATCTTGTCAGGTGCATATTTTTCTATAGGACCAAGAGCGTGCAGGATGGAGAGGTTAGAAGATACAAAGCCCGGCTAGTTTCCAAAGGATTTCAGCAGGTGCATGGCATTGACTATGATGAGACCTTCTCTCCACTAGCGAATATGGATTCCATACGTTTGGCACTTGCCATTGTGACAACCAAGGGATGGGAAGTCCATCATATGGACATGAAGAATGCATTTATTCATGATGATATTTCTGAGGATATCTATATGGAGCATTTCCAGGTATTTATGGATGATTCATCTTTGTTCTGTCGACTAAAGAAGTCTCTTTATGGCCTCAAGCATGCTCCAAGGGCATGGTATGACAATATGGAATCCTACCTGTTATCACATAAATTTATACGTTGTAAGTTAGACCCAAATGTTTACATGCTCAGGACGGTTGATTCACTTCTACTCCTAGTTTTGTATGTTGATGATTTGTTGATCACCGATTGCTCGACTTCATCGATTGTTGCAGTCAATAGGATTTTGCATGACAATTTCTTGATGACGAACATGGGTCCACTACATTTCTTCCTTGGACTCAATATCAGTCAAGATGCATCAAGAATCAAACTGTCTCAGGCCAAGTATGCACGAGATCTCCTTGAGAGATTTCACACGAAAAACTGCAAGTCTTCCCCGAATCCTTTCCTATCAAGAGTCAGATTTGAGGATGGCGGGGACACTCCACTGGTTCATAGCACACTATATAGACAAGTAGTGGGGATATTTTTGTATCTCACACACTCCAAACCAAACCTCTCCTATGCAGTTGGAGCAGTCTCCAGGTTCATGTAGGAGCCACATGAGTTACAATGGAAGGTTGCAAAGTGTATCCTTCGATACATATAGGGAACCATCACCTTTGGGATTCACTATTCAGTAGAATCTACATTGGACCTCATTCCGTTCACTGATTCTAACTGGGTTGGAGATATCATTGATCGTAAGTCCACATCTGGTTACTCACTCAGTGTTGGTTCCAGGCCTATATGTTGGTCGAGAAAGAAGCAAGTTGTTATTTCTCTATCTTCGGCTAAGGCGGAGTATATAGGGGTAGTTAAATAACCATTCGGGCTATGTGGCTACAACATTTTCTCACTAAGTTAGGAATTCATTTTCGTCGGTCAATCGTCATCTAGTGTGATAACTAGAGCACACTAAAGTTCTATAGAGATCTAGTTCAGAGGCAGCAGACAAAGAAAATCGAGATCCACATCCACTACATCTAGGAATTAGTACACGGGGGTATCATTGACCTGTAATTTTTTCCTTCAATGGAACAAAATGTAGACATCTTCAGCAGACCTTCACTGAGTAGAAGTTTCATTCTCTGCACAGTGGTCTTGGAGTGAAGGACACATTTTCCTAGCAACTGTTAGTTCTTCATTCAAAATGAACCCTATAAGCCCAAGGAAATTATATCCATAGAAGATAATAAGATTCCTAAAGGCTTGACTCCTCTAGAGATTTCATTTTCATCGAGTGATGTAGGCAATAAAGAGAAACAAAAAGAATAGGAGTCTAAAAGGAAGGTGGGTGAAGCCATCTCCTTGAACATTGGGACACCCGAGTCTCCAAAGAATGTTAAAATAGGTGCACAATGTTCTGATGAAGAGAGAATGAAGTTTGCCAAGCTGCTTGGTGAATTTCAAGATTTTTTTTCTTGGTCTTATGAGGATCTTCGAGGTTTTGATCATGCTCTTATACATCATGCCATTCCCATCAAGGAAGGCATAAAAATAGTTAGGAAAAACAAAGACCTATCAACCCTGCACTGGAAGCAACTATTTGAAAGGAGTTTAAAAACTCTTGAAGGTTGGAATCATATTTCTGGTCAAGTATTCTGAATGGGTTTCCAATTTGGTTCATGCTCAGAAAACAATTGGTCAAATCAGATTATGCATTGATTTCCACACATTAAATCGGGCTAGTATAAATATGGAAATGATTTTACAACAAGTTGCGGGGTCACAGATGATGTCCTTACTTGACGGTTTTTCTGGTTACAATCAAATCGCGATAAAAAGGGCAGATAAATATGAAACCACCTTTATTACTCATTGGGACTCCTTGACTTATGAACATATTCCTTCTGGCTTATCTGATGCAAGTGCCACTTTTGAAAGGCCTATGCAGGTAGCTTATGACAATTTGATCGACGTTATTATTCATATCTATCTTGATGATCTAATCATGTACTCTAAGGGACTATCAATTGTCTCAAAGTTTCAAAAATTATGGTTGGGTCCTTTCAAGATCGCTTTTGTTCTGGTTCAAACTCTTACATTTTAAAATATTTACAAGAGTGATTATTTTCCTACAGCACTAACGGTTCTCACTTAAAACGCTACGTGGAACCAACTTGAAAATTTCAATGTTGTTTGGGTTTCTCTGTTATTAGTAGTTTTGTTTTTTTTTCATTTTCACTAATACTTTCATTTCTTCTTTTATTTAATAGTTTTCCTGCTACTTTTTGCAATTTTGTCATTTGATTTCTATTGTTTTAAATTTTGCAGTCCAATTTTTGTCATGAATTTTATTGCTTTTCATCCTTTTAGTTTGATTTTTGGTCAAGAATAAGATGTTGAATCAATTATGCCACAATGACACTCTTGCAAGGTATTGTTAGTCAATAAAAATCAATCTTACACAACTGTTATGATGTTTACCCTGAAATCATAATTGAATTTTCTATCTGCTTTCATTGTTGTCTTATAAGAAATTGGTTATCTCCCGCTTATGCTTTCCATTTCTTCATCCATCTGAGAGTTAAGAGAGCAAGTCCGTACTTTTTTCTCCTTGAAGTAAAGAGAAAATTTTGGCTGAATGATTATGCATATGGGGATAAACCCCCTCATACTTAACATTTTCATGAGTTGTTCCCAAATTCCTAGTCATTTTTCCATTAAATCCGCTCACTTACCCCTGTTGCATAATCATTTTGGTTATACTTTCTTGATCTATTGTTTTTGGTATGAGAAACCATATGTTATGATTTCTTAATCTGTTGGAAACATATTTCCCTATCGAGTTGCCAGTTTGTTGACGATTAAAAATCACAATGAGGATTTCGCCCGCAAAGTATTGCTAAAGCCTATTATTTAAACTTTGCTAATGATATATAATACTAATAGGTGGGACCCCCTTGTAGACAGGAGGATCAGAGATAGTCTTCTCACACATTTTATGTTGTTGTTTCGATGTTGCTTACAGGTTTCTACATGATTGATGATGAAATCTTGGTTTTGTTTGCGACAGATGGAAGATGGATAATGCATTTTATGTGATGATTTCATTATTCTAAGCTCTAAATTCCATGTACAAAATGGCATATATTTACTGTTGTTACATTTGATAGTGTTGCCATGATTTATTACCTATTACATCTGCACAAAACACATGTTAGTAACAACAATAAACAAGATCAATGGAAAGAGACTTGTGAAAAAAAATCCAAGAGGAGGGAACTGTACTATACTATGTTATGCTATACTATGTGCAAATGAAATTAAAAGGAATTAATGTTAGTCCTAACTAGCAATGTTAGTGGCTATACGATTTATATTGAGTTAGATTGGGCACATTGATATATGTTATAGTATGGTTTTGGAAATGGTTAATATGGATTGGGGTGGCACATTTGGCAAGAGATATGTGCAAGTTTCAATGCATGGATTAATGGTTTAGTTGGTTGTCGTGTACTACGAAATTGAATGAAATGGAGGATGGAAGCGATGTGCAGTAAATGCACGTCACTCCATACTTCTCCCACTGGACCTTTACCCTAGCATGGTTATTGTTCATTTTGGTTTTTTTGTGTTTAAGCTCCAAGATTTAGGCATGGAAGGAACTGCTCGACCATCTCGCATTTTCAAAGCCATTGGTTACAGGTATGGTTCTTTTCACCCATCCATGAATTCTCTCTGTGTATGAAATGAACATTGGCTCGGTAATGTGTTGGTCTGTGTTTTCTTGAGATTGACAACTGTGTAAATGCATGGTGTTTTCTATGGAATGACTATGTGTGTTATTCATTGTAAATGGAAAATCGATGGTTGGAATTGTGATTTCATTGGTTGTTCTGTGTGGTGGAAACTGGAATAGTTCTTTGTTGTATTTATGGGTATTTTGTTGGAGGGTTTCACTTTGTTTATCCTTGTTGGTCACCTCCTCACTCTTGATGGTAACCACACCTGGTTGTATTTCGTTCCATGGCGTTGTTGTGTATGTTTTGAACCACCTTTCGGTCACTGCATATCTTGTTCACCTGGTCATGGGATTATTTTGTGTTATTGGCATTCGCTCAGATGGTTATGGGGTTGTTATTATGCCAAGAAGCATGCTTTAGGGTTGTTGGTAGTACCTGGGCTCTGCATTTCTATCATCATTATTCGGCTATTGGGGAAAAATGTGAGGGTTATGCCTTTACACGTTCTTGGTGTTGGTTATTGGCCAGTGAGAAATCTCTACTCCTCTGCATCGTAGCTTACCCTACCTGGTGTTAAAACCATCACCCTATTTTACAAAGCTAAGGGTAATAAGGATTGTGGTTCCATTGTGTTTGTCTCAAGGGTTCTCACCTACTGTTGATATGGTCAACCTCCAGTCTCCCTATGTTTGGTGACCGAGTGAACCCTTGATTATTTCTTATGTTCATTGGTTACAAAGCCTAATTTTGATAAACTCAACCAGTCGGGCATCTTGTTGACTGTCATAAATTGGTTGGGTAGTATTAACAGTGGCTTTGACTTTTGGATCGTCTCTATTTGATCGGGTTGATTAGAGAGTTGTAATTGGGAATTTTAATGGGAATACAGTCGTTGCCTCATTATATTTTTAAAGAAACTACTTGTTAATTAATAATGCATACAAGAATGAGCTTTTTCAGTAGAGGTAGCCATTTTCAGGGTAACCGAGGAAGAGGAAATTGGAACAGGGGGCCTAGAAGGCCAATATTCTCTATAGACTTTGATGCAGACTCGCAGGAGTTAGGCCAACTATTTCAAGATGGATTTTTTAATTGGATTGGGCAAGGAGTAGTCCAACCTAGGCCTGAAAGGCCTCCCTTCCAAGCCCCACAGGTCCCTGGTATCCCAGTGCCTCCTCATGTCTCACTACAACCTGAAGTCCCTGAAAACGACGGATGGCAGGAGACTGTTCACCAAATAGTCTCCCAACATCGTGGCTGGCCTAACTTATCTCTACCTGCTCCTCCACCTATTAATCAAATTTCCCAAGCTGCCCCTATCCACTCACCAGTACAGTATTCTCATGCAAGAAAAATGTTAAAAATCAAGGCCCACCATGATCTTGACAAAGGAAAATCCACTGTTGCCCCCTCCTGACCCTCAAATGACTCTGTTAAATCTGTGTCCTCCTGTATGCATTCAAGAGATGATTTCTCTTATGTGATCAGTGAGATTAGGTTTAAAGGCTTCACACAGCCCAAGGAAAATTCAAAGAGATCAAAAGGTGACAACAACGACAAGGAAAATATTTCCTCCCAGAGTGGAAAATATGGATTTTAAGTGTTTTTATTTATTGATGGTTGAGAACAGTTGACTTCTGAAATTTTGGACAGTACATTATTTTTTGGATATATGGTAATATATTTTTGAAAACAATTCCAATTATCATTGATATAAATTGTCAAAATATGAAAGTGATGATGAGAGTCACAAGGAGTGATGTTTTTCTTGATTCACTAGTTAGGTTATGATTGTTAAAGAACTAAAGGGAGTCACAAGGGGTCTCGCCTACTAGTTATTATTTATTAAAAACCCTTATTATGATTTTATTAATTCCCCCCCTTAACTAAAAAGTTGTTTGAGTTTTAGTTAACTTAACTAAAGAAGTAGTTCAACTACTTCAACCAATTCTAATTTGCTTAAAGGCAAAAGGAAAAGGAGGAACAGGGGGAGAATAGAAGGATAAGCATACTAAGGTATGCTCTTTGAGTTTTGTTGAGATAATTCAGTTTTCATTCATTCTTCAATTCATTGGAAGGTTGATTCTCTTTTATGATAGTAGGGTCCTATTGTAGAAAACAAGATTCAGGGCTGAATTACATCATTCAGACACTTGATTTTCAGAGGTGTTGATCTATCTTTGATAATGTGTGTACACTTGTCTATTTATGAATTATATTTCATGACTGACAAAGGCTATTGTGTAGAGTCGAGTGGGCAACAATCTGTGGCAAGCTGATCCAGCTTTTAAAGTTCATTTTTTTAACTTATGTTAGAAGTCCGTTTGTATGTTTCAACGGGGACATCTAAGTTTGACTTTGGTCCAAAACTTCCTCTGGAAATTTTGTAAAGAGAACAATTATTTTGATGATTGGAATGAAATAAACGATTGCTTTATGTCTCATCTGTTTTGATTATTGACTTGGTGTCTTTACTTCTGTCTCTATATTTATTTCCACATCTATTATGTTCAAAAAATTACATAAATAATGATTTTTTCAACAAGCTTTTATTTATAAAAAAAAACAGCCTAAGCACTTGTAATCAATACTTGTGAATTAGGATACCATTTTGATGGCTATAAACATAGGGTGATATTCTCGTCTATCTTTCTTTAGCCAAGCAGGATCTGAAAATGTTTGAGTAATATCATTTCATATCTTTTCCTCAACACCAACTACTTACTAATCCTTCTACAAAACGGATGTCCCCATACATTAATTCATTGGCTCTTAAGTACCCTTAACTAGGAAGGTTAGGGTAGTACCCTTAACTAGGGAGGTTAGGGTAGGTCCCTAACATGTTTTTTTGATAATGATGTAATCCTCACATTCAGCTAAAAACAAATCTTATTATGTTGTTACTGAAATTGGTTGGGATTTAATGTGACATTTTATTGTATTAATATGTTATGGTTAAGGTTGAGTCAGTCAACTTTGATATGTAATCCTAACAACCCTGCTGGAAAGAACACTCTATTTATATAGGTTGTTGGACATTTCTTGTCTTGACCCGAGTTCTACTTTAGGTTTCCAAAAAAACCCTACAAACCATTGGACCTTCTGGAGACCAGAGGCAACACTGCACACATAGTGCACAATGAAGTCTCACCTGAGATGGATTATGGGTGACTACAGGACCCAAATTTGGAAGGGAGGATACTATGGGGATGACAGAAATTATTTCTACCTCAAAACATATTATATATACTATTATTTTTCTTTAATACAACATTACTTCTAAGATATACCATTCAGCAAGAAGATACATTCATTAGATCTTACTTTGAAGTAATTATCCTATCATTCTACCATGATCTACATTTTATTATTAACAGATTCATTCATTCTTCATAACTGAAAAATCACAAGAAATAAGAAAACATTCCATACAGAGACACAAATTTACCGTGGTTCACCCCCCAGGCTACCTCCACAAAGATATGGCTTTCTTGGCTCTTTTATTATTCTGCATCAAAATTATAGCATTGTGTGCATTACAATTGAGGTTGACAATATCACACTAAGCTCCACAAATTGTGAACTTACCCTCGAATACAATGCATATCTATGTTTCTCTTCTCATATTTATATCATATTAGTATCAATATCTCATACATAAGTATCTCTCCATATATGATGCAGGTCCCCTCCCTCACTCGGGGTCCGCTCGACCTCCCGGTCAAGTATCGTTCAAATCGGGAGATGAATTAGCTCTCAGGATCTTGTTGAACCCCGTGTTAAGGTTCATAGGTCCTCAAATTTCCTGTGCAATTCCAAATACTAAACATGTGGGCTCTTACCAAGCCCCTTCTCCTTTTGAAGCAATTTTGGGCCCCTAACCCTCTTTCTTAGGCCAATTCCTCATACGACCAAGGACTGTGACTGGGTGTTATTCACTAGCATGCTATTTTGGTGCCTCAACAATTTATCCAAGCGCATTTTATTTTAAAATTTTGAAACTAGACTTAGCCCCCTTTCCTCTGGTAGCAATAGCATGTCACCGAGGGCTATGACTGAGTGCTAAGACAAAAGGCGCTAATTCAAGATTTGAAGTTCAGTGATTTCCGGCTGTGTCCAAACACACACAACATCCGCAAAGTGTCAATCATCGAAAAGGTAGATCGAACAACTCTCCTTTCCCCATAGATCAATGGCTTAGATTATGTTTCTTAGCTTCGATGATTTGTTCACAATGCCCTTTCCACAAACTTCCACAATCATTGAAAAGGTAATTTCACCAAACCTCAAATCGATGGTCCACCATGTTCTGACTGATGGATGGTCTAGATCGAATTCCTTCATGCTTCGATGAATTCCTTTAGCTACACCAACACGCGCAACTCTTTCAAAGTGTCAGGTGTCGAAAATGAGAAAATATAATAGCTCCTATTCCTCCACGTGTCCCCTCCTATATCGACAACTAGGATGACTTCGGGACTTCATGGATTTTCTCCCTTTTTTCACAACGATTTGATTTCAAAAAACTATCGAGTTACTGAACTGTTGGATCTCATTCCATGTGTCCTCTCCAACATACGATTTGTATTAATTCCAGCCTTCGGGCCTCCACAACCTTCACAACACTGCTCTATTTCCTCTGGAGTGTCGAACCTCTGGATTTACTGCCATGTGTCCTTTTGTGATAAACGGTCCATATCTACTCTGGATTTCGAGAATCTAGAGGGATCGACCTCCTCTTCCTGTTATTATTCTGGATTATTTACCCTCCATACCTTCTAATCTGCTGACACTTGTCCTCGATTTTCAACGACCCAAATGAAATCTGGGTCTTCAAGACTTCAGGGAATCTTGACTGCTCCAGTCCACTTTTTCTCTAGAGTGCCTTTCCTTCAGAGCATTGGAGATGTTGACACCTGTTCACTGAAATAAACAATGGAGATATACTTTGTTGTTGAGGGATCCAACGATTCTACCTTCTCCAACATTGTATGCTCTCGAAGTCTCAGACTGTCAGACTCCAGGATATGCTACCACATGTTCTTGGTACCAACGACCAGGATCTGCTACGGCCTTCAAATCTTCGACAATATTACACACTCCACACCTTGAATATTTTAGAGTGCTTACCTCCCAGACTTCATGATCTATCGACATGTGTCCACTATGATGGACGCCTATGAATAGCTCCGCCCTTCGGGACTTTGGCGGTCCCGATGACTCCACACCCCGAAATTCCTGAATGTGCGAAGTCCAAAGGATATCGCTGATTAAACCCTACACAAATCCTCCTGATCCAATGGTTTTGCACTCTCCAACAAACTCTCGAATTGATCTCCACTGTTGATTTCTCCGCTTCGATAACTCCTCCTTAAGTTTGATCCACGACTTCGGTTGAATAGATGAAATTGTAATAATTTTTCAGGTTAAACCTCAAGATACTAACCTATATATGATGACTCATGATCCTCACACCTTATCCAATGGACGAGATTTTTATGTCTTCATGCACACTCCTTCTCCTTTCTAGACTCAATCTAATGGTCCATATCACTCCTAACAATTGATCCAACAAATATTGTAGCTTCTCCTCACTTTTGTTGTCGCGCTTCCTTCTGATGAAGGATTTTTTTCAAAATTTTTCAAAGGTTTGGCCTTTGAATCTTTCTTTACATGTTGACCGCTCAACCTTCACCTATGCTACACCTCCTGAGCTCCCAATTCCTTCAAAGGTTTTAAAATACCTTGGACTTATAAATTCCCTCTACAAGTCTCGGTTACTTGGATTCTTTGTGCGCTATTCCTTCTGAGCTTTTGCCAACTTCGAGGGACTTAGGTCCCGATGCACACTTGTGTTGCTTCTCCAAATGAGGAACCTGAAAGGGTTCTCTCCTTCTGCACTCCTTGCAGAGTCCTCGTGCACAATGGAACTCTCGCTCCTAATCTTTGGCTTTATCGAACTCTAAGGGTCTTAGCCCTTTGTTCCTTCAAAGGAATTCTTCTTCCCTCCTGGTACTCTATGATCACCCTCCCAAGCTTATAGACTTTTGAAATGGTCATGAGTGCATTCATGGAACTAGATTCTCTTTAAGTCTTGGAAACCAAAGACTCCAACCACACACTCCTTACACTTGTTTCCCCTAATACTTTCTCAACACTTATCTAAGTGTTGGCCCAATGCACTCCTTGCAGAGGTATTCTCCTAAGTATTGAACTCTGTAGGATCACTGGTGCACTCCTTTCATTTCTTGCAGAACTTTTCTCCATAGTTTTCAGTAACTCTGGTCTTCCTTCTCCCCCAACTAGCTATCAGAGTGTTTAGTAACTCTGATGTGCACTCCTTGCACTATTCCTTCTGAACTTCAAGATGATTTTGGTGTGCCCACCTCGCACACTCTCTCTCTGAACTCACAACATATTTCAAGTGCACTCCATGCAATGGCTTCACAGAGTTTTCAATTCTCTGGTGTGCACTCCTTTCACAAGCCTAAGAGCCCAGAACTACTTAGAATTATGCAGATAGGGAAATATATCTAATCCTGCAAATGGAACCTACTTGCATACGTCTACAACATACATAAACAAATATAGAGAACATTAAGAAAATAATCATTCATCACACATAAGAACATAGACACCTCAGATGTAGGAGAAACTTCTTTTGTATTATATTTGAATGCTTCTGTACAAATATTTACAAGGGATGGAATGCAATAGAGTCTCAACACTTCTCCTTTTCTCTCTTGATCTCTCTACTCGCTCATATACAAATCTTCATCATTATGAATTTAAAAAAAAAAATGTATTTTACAAAATAAGGGCTCCTTGAGCCTTCCCTCCATCCACCTACTCACATTGAATTGCATTGAATTATATTCTATGGACATCTAGTTCTAATCAGATCTAGATCCCTCCTACTGTCAGCCAATAAAGGTGACCCTATGTTAGGCTCCAATCTACTCTAGTAAATTAGAGTGAAAATGATTGTCAATCCAGTGTTTCTAAGACTTAGAGGCACGTCCAAAGTATATGGATTTAGAGATAGTTTTTATCTTTAATGGAGATAAACAAAAACCTATTCTAAAGCTGAATGTGAAAGAGATGCTAAGATTCTATTCAGAAGTCATATTCATAGATCTCATAACAGTGATCAACAATTGTTTTTCTAAAGAGTATAAACAGTAAGCATTCAAGAGATGTTCAAACTAGTTTTAAGACCTATCAAATGCTAGAAGAACAAAACTCTTATTCAAGAGATGCATTCATTGTCTTCTTTCATTCATTCATTAACACTAACATCAAATCAAATCAAAGTACTGAAAGCATAAATAATTCAAAAAGCATTCATGACTATCTTAATGTTTGAAGGCAAACTACACATTGAATTCTTATTCAAGAAATCATTCACAATATGAGTAAGGCTTGAAAACATTAAGCATGTGATTTAGCTATGAAATTCATCTAACTACATCAAGATAAAACTCATCTACAACAAGATCTGATCTAAAACATGTACTTGAAAAAGAACACAAAGAAAGAGTGTACTAGTTTGGCAAAGGGGGCCCTCCAATGCTTCACTGGTACACTTGAGTTGACTCAGCTAAGAAAGAGCTCCAACAGCATTCAAATCATCATATCATAAGCATTCATAGGAACAAAACATAGAGCTGATCTTCAAGAGTGCAAATTCCAAAGTTTCTTCATTCACATAAGATTGTCTTACTAGTCTAAGCTTAAGAGTATTTATACAAGAGTCTCAAAACTAAAAATGCTAATAAGTCTCTTAAATATCATGATCAGATCCATAATATCCTAGGAGGGTTGAATGCCTCCTTCATATCCACAATATATGGTCATATCCCACGAAAATCCAAAATTGTCCAAGATTTAAGGCTGAAACAGGGTATTTTCTACTGAAGTGGCCCTGTTTGACCAACGTTGACCAGACATATGGAAGGCTCAGATTTCGAATATGATAGCTCATTATCCATCCTTGTACATCAGGGAACATGACCCAAGTCTTATATTTCACCCAGGTGTCCTACAAGTATACAAACCACGGAGCTTTTACGGGATTTAGTCAAATCCTGTAATTTTTGATAAATTTTCAATTTTAATGCTAAAGAATGAAAAATATACCTTGAATAGGCTGTTTCATGGAAAATATGGAATGAAGTGAAGGAAAAATGGATGGATATAGAGGCAAAAGTGTGGTTTATATAGAAAAATGGTAGCATAAAAATGTACTCAACACCTTATCTATTACAATAGCTCGGCCTGTACAAATACATAGGCTTGGTTTTCCTTAAACCTCACAGACTTGAATTGCATTTAATTGCATTAAAAATTTTAAATTGGGTTCAAAATGAGAGGGATGACACCTCTCTTCCCTGGGAACCTGTTCCTCCTTGTGCATTGATGTGTTTCTTTACGGGTGTTGATGAGGTGGAGAAATTCTCCTGCAACATACTCCCACCCTGACAAAAATCATGAGCTCCTTCGCATGGCTCCCCTGTTGCTACTATTGATATCCTCCAGGATCCCAAATCTGAATTTGGAGTTTTCCATCTGCTCCTCTACCTTTTTGTTGTTGTTGATGTTGCCTTGCTGCTGCAAGTTCTCCTCTATTCATCTTCCTCTATTGTTGGTTTCCTCCTATGATGATACCATCATCAACCTCCTTATCTCCTCTATTACTTTGTCCAGCTGGCCTTCTGGCTAGCTCCTCTTTTTTAGTCTACTCTACTGTTGCATCTCCTCATCAGTCTCCAAATTGACCTATTAGATCAGATGACTCTGCACTATTACCCTTTCCTCCAGGGATTCCACTCCTTCACACAAATCAATGGGAAGATCAATTTGACCTCCCATGTTGATTCTATCTCCTGTGGCACTAGTTTTCCACTCCACTACAGGTCCAATTTCTGTAGACATGCTACTAAGCTTATGCTCAGCCATCTTCCCTGACAGTTCTCCTTTTTTCGGCTCCTCTACTTGTGCTGGTACAAGTCAAGCTTCATCCAGCTGCTCCTTAGTCTATAATTCCTCCTCATTCTTCACAACTACATCCCTCTAGTAGTCTTCTTTTGTGCCTCAATTTCCTAACCAATCATCCAACATATTCAACTCTATCTCCCATTGACTGAGTATATGATCTAAATGCTCCTCTTCTTATTTCATCTCTTGGGGAAGATATCAATGTATGTTCCTACTCCTCTATGACAGTCTCTGTTGGTTGTCTCTCCTCTACTGCATATTCATCATGTCCACTGGCCTCTACTACGTTGATTGGAAAGAATATGGAAATAATATGTTGACTCCTCCGTCAACACTGCTTGTCGATCTAAACTCTCCTCTGAGTTCTTGGGACTCTCAGATAGTCTCATCTCATTCTCCTTGCCCACCTATAAATTGGCATTTTCTGACCTTCCCTTCTGGAAGTCTATGAGATATTCGACTGATCCCATCTCATTGCCCTTCTAGCAATATGAAAGCTCACTTCTACCCTCCTGCCAGGCTGTGAGATCTCTGCTTGATCTCTCTCTATTTCCCTCCTAGCAATATGAACCTTCATCTCTTCCCTCCTAGCAGTTTATGAAATATTCAATTGATCTCTCTTCCTCATCACTGAGGTTCCTTCCAACCTATGGTTCACAAAGGAAAACCATATCCTCCTCTATGGCACTGAGGGTTTCAGCATGCCTCAGCCACCTCCTCAAATTCTCTTCTGCCTTTTGGAAATCAGCTGTTGGATAAGCCACTTCACTTTTCTCTCCAAGGTCCATTCATACTTCCATCTTCCTTGTGCTTCTTGATGCATCTTCATCATTAACATGTTGAGCTCTGATCTCATCTCCTTGAGCTCTTTTTCCTTTTTCTCTTTGCTCACCTATTGGTGGCCTCCTTGAGCTTTCTACTTATGGCCTTTAGTAGCCATCTTTCACCTCTTCCTCCAAGAACACACCTAGTTCTTCTCACTCAACCCTCTTAACTGTCTACTTTTCCTTCTCTGCAATTGAGAGAATATTTGGATTTCTCTTGCATATTTCCTAGTTGTCTCATGTCTACTACACATCTTGCAAAAATTATCAAAGAGCATAAATGATCTATATTCTCCTCTCCTGCCTTCTTTCCACAGACAAAAACAAGCTCTAATACCACTTGATGAAAAAACCCTCCCTCACCTGGGGTCTGTTCAACCTCACGGTCAAGGATCGTTCAAATCCAAAGTTGAATTAGCTCTCGGGATCTTGTTGAACCCCTTGTTAAGGTTCAAAGGTCCTCAAATTTCCTATGCAGGTCCAAATACTGAGCCCATGAGCTCTTACTAAGCCCCTTCTTTTTTTGAAGAAATTTCGGGCCCCCGACCCTCTTTCTCAGGCCAACTTCTTATATGACCAAGGATTTTGATCGGGAGCTATTCAATAACGCACTATTTCAGTGCCTCAACGATTTCTCCAAGCCCATTTTATTTTAAACTTTTGAAACCGTCCTTATCCCCCTTTCCTCCATCGGAAATATCATGTGACTGAGGGTTGTGACCAAGCACTAAGCCAAAAGGCGCTAATTTGGGCTTCGAAGTTCGACGATTTCTGACCGCGTCCAAACACACACATAATCTGCAAAGTATTGATCGTCAAAAAGTTTTATCGGATGGCTCTCCTCTCCCCACAGATTAGTGACTTAGATTATGTTTTCGGGATTCTGCAATTTCTTCACAACGCCCTTTCCACAAATTTCCACAATCATCGAAAAGATAATTTCACCAAACCTTAGATCGACGGTCCATCATGCTCTAACTGATGTATGTTCCAGATTGACTTCCTTTGGGCTTAAGTGAATTCCTTTGGCTACAACAACATGCACAATGATTTCAAGGTGTCAAGCGCCAAAAAGGAGAAAATCTAATGGCTCATATTCCTCCACGTGTCCCCTCCTAGATCGATGGCTAGGATGACTTCAGGACTTTAGGGATTTTCTCCCTGCTACACAACGATTTGATTTCACCGAAGTGTCAAGTTCTCGAACTATGGGATCTCACGACACGCATCCTCTCCAATAGATGGTTGGGATTAATTCCTACCTTCGGGCCTTCGCAACCTTCACAGCACTGCTCTATTTCTTCCAGAGTGTCAAACCTCCAGATCTATTGCCACATGTCCTTTTGTGATCAACGATATAGATCTAATACAGAATTTGGGAATCTGGAGAGATTAACCTCCTCTTCCTGCTATTCTTGCAGAGTATTTACCCTCCGGACCTTCAAATCTGCCAACACTTGTCCTCGATTTTCAACGTCCTAGATGAAATCCGGGTCTTCGAGACTTCAGGGAATCCTGACTGCTCCAGTCCACTTTTTCTCCATATTTACTTTCCTATGGAGCACTAGATATCTTGACACCTGTCCACCAAAATCAACAGTGGAGATATACTCTACTGCTCAGTGCTTCGACGATTCTACCTGCTCCAACACTGTATGCTCCCAGAGTTCCGGACTATCGAACTCCAGGATCTTCTACCATGTGTTCCTGGTACCAACGGCCAGGATCTTCTCCGGCCCTTGGAGCTTCAGTAAGCCCTTAGCCTACACACTCCACACCTTGAATCCTTCGGACTACTTACCTCCCGGACTTCATGATCTACCGACACATTTCCACTGTGATGGACATATATGATTAGCTCCTCCCTTCAAGACTTCGGTGGTCCCGATGACTCCACACCCCAAAATTATCAAATGCATGAAGTCCAAAGGAGTTCATCAATTAAGCCCCGTGCAAATCCTCCTGATCCAATGACTGTCCAATCTCCGACAAACTCCCGAATGGATCTCCATCGTTGATTTATCCACTTAAATAAATCCTCCTTGAGTTCGATCCATGACTTCGGCTGAACACATGAAATTTTAAAATTTTGCAGGGTTAAACCTCAAGCTACTCACCTGGATCTGAAAACTCATGATCCTCACACCTAGATCCAATGGATGATATTTTTCCTTCTCTGTGTGCACTCCTTCCCCTGTCTAGACTCAATCTAATGGTCTAGATTGCTCCTAATAGTTGATCCAATGGATGATGTAGCTTCTCCTCCCTGCTGCTGCTGTGCTTCCTTCTGATGAAGGATTTTTTTCAAACTTTTGGCCTTTGAATATTTCTCTACGATATAACCTCTCGGCCTCCACCTATGCTAAACCTCTTGAAATACTAATTCCTTCGAGGGTTTTAAAATACCTTAGCCTTCAAACTTCCCTCTTCAAGTCTCAGTGACTTGGATTCTGCCTATGCTATTCAAGCGTTATTCCTTATGATATTTTGTCAACTTCGAGGGACTTAGGTCCCTGCACACACTTGTGCTTCTTCTCCAGATAGGAACCCGAAAGGGTTCTCACTTTTTGCAATTCTTGTAGAGTCCTCGTGGACAATGTCACTCTCCCTCCTGAGCTTTGGCTTGCTCGAATCTCTAAGGTTCTTGGCCCTTCGTTCCTTCAAAGGAATTCTTCTACCCTCCTAGCCCTCTATGTTCGTCCTCATGAGTGTTAAGAACCAAACATCAATATAGCATAGAAAAACCTCAGGAAAAGTACCCCTCAGGAAAAGTACTCAACGGCTTGAAAAATAGATAATTTCAGATAATAAGCCTCCTCGAGGGGGCAACCTCCTTTTACCCCACTTAAATGTTCAAGTACAAGATGATTCAAAATGAAAATGTCTCCTTGGTATATATAGGAGACTAGGAGGTATAATTACAACTAATGGCCTAAAGCCGACATAAATAAAATAACATTACTAATCTAAATTACAACTAATGGCCTAAAGC
>JASDQU010587600.1:0-19683 GCA_032191745.1 Picea mariana | reverse complement strand
CCAAGAGGAGACAATAGTCCATTTATTTCACTAAAAAATAGATCTATGAATTAGGTTACGTTTGGTAAATAATTGACAATGGTAGGGTTTGTTATAGTGGACAATGTCCCTATTAAGGGTTCCTTAGGATCTGTCTAACATTTAATTCTCGGGGCTCAACCATCCCCTTCAAAAAATGAGCCTTGAAAAGGGTTATTTATGCGAATAAACTTGACATTCTCCTCCTATAAGAGACAATGTCAAATGGGGATAAAATAGTTAGTGATCTAAGAAGATTGCTTGGGGATTGAGAGTTTAAATTCATTGATACTAGAGGAAAGTATGTGGGGATCATTGGAAAATTTGTATATTTTTCTACATCTTTGTTTGTGTAATTGGAAACTTAAAACCCTTTTCTTCAAGGAAAAAGAGCAAAAATTGTCGTGTAGGACAAAGAGGACAAATTTTGTGTTGGTGCAAAATGCATGCTAGGCTACACTAATTTGCACCCCAAGGTCTCAAAACTCATTCAAATTGAGTGGTTCAAACTGTAAATGGTTTTTTAGTCATTTTACATAATCCTGTATACTTAGTTTTTCGTTTACAGTCATAAAATATGTTTTTGTGAAAAAATAGGCAAGAGATGCCCAGTAAACCCTAGAAATGCACAACTTGTTTGTAAAAAGTAATTCAAGGTTTTATTATACCTTATATTTGAGTTGTGAAAGTTGTAGGGGGTGTGTCTTATCATATTAGGCATGTTCAAGTTGTTAATTTTCAATTGCAATTTTAAAAATGGTTGTTGTGCAAAAGAGGCAAAGTTTTCCTTGAAAATTGGAAGGTCAAAATTGTACTAAGAGACAAAATTAAAATGCACGTCCAAGCTTCTTTGTAGCACTTAAAATTGTTTTATAAGTTGTATGATGGATATATCTATATTTATATTTACCTATTTCATCTAAAGTGAAATTTAAGAATAGGAGAGGTTGGTTTCATGCGTCTAGATTTGGGATTTCATGTAAATCTGAAGTCAAAACTGCCTTAGAGTAAATGCACGCCCAAGTCTCAATTTTGACCCAAATTGAGTGGTTCAACTTGAAGGTGTAATTTGTGAATTTACACCTTCACATAGCCTTATATTGGCAGTTCCAGACAAAAAACTACCTGATGTGCATAAAGGCTAAAAATTTCCATGTAAAATCGAAGGGCCAATTTGTTAAAGTTGGCTATAGGAAAAAGCACACCCAAAGTTGGATAAAGATTCATAATTTAATATTTAAGTTGTAAATTGATGATTAAAATATTTTTAACATGTTTGTACAATTAGGAGTGCATTTACACTCCAATAAGGATTATTTATATTCACAAAGATTCATGACCTTTTGATGAATCAGAGGATGGTGGGTTATGAGAGAAATCAAGTTCAATGACTTCTAACCAACCAATTATACATAGAAAATGGCATAAAACTTAACAAACATAATTAACCCATATACAAAAATACTTTAAAGAGAATATATCATAGAAAATATATAGTTTGTTCACCTCCAAATTGATTCAATTTGGTCGAGAGTCTGTAATTTATCTTTTTACAAATGCATATACATTTTTTTGTGCATTTAGAGAAATAAAACCCTTTGTTGTGCAAAACGAGCAATAATTGTTTTATAGAATAAAGAGGACAATATTACAAAAAATATTACAAGTTACAGGGTTGTAGAAAAGTAGTACATCTTTCTATACCTTTGTTTATGCAATTTGAAACTTAAGACCCTTTGTTGCAAAAAATGACTAAAAATTGTCTTCTAGGATAAAGAGGGAAAATTTTGCGTTGGTGTAAATTTTACCTTGGTGCAAAATGCATGCTAGGCTACACTAAAATGCATGTCCATGTCTCAAAACTAATTCAAATGGAGTGGTAAATGATTTGTTAAGTCATTTTTCATAAGTTTATATACTTAGTTTTGTATTTTCAGTCATAAAATACTTTGTTGTACAAGAATAGGCAAGAGATTCCTAGTAAAACCCTAGAAATGTCCAACCTATTTGTAAAACATAAGCCAAGGTTTTATTATACCTTATATTTGAGTTATGAAAGTTTTTGTGGGTGTGGTTTATCATATTATACTTATTCATGTTGTTGATTTTGCAATTACAAGTTTAAAAAGGGTTGTTGTGCAAAATAGGAAAAGTTTGCCTTGTAATTTGGAAGGTCGCAAATGTACTAAGTGACCAAATTAAGATGCATGCCCAAGATTCCTTGTAGCTCCATAAATTTTTTTATAGGTTTTATATATGGTAAATTTACCCATGTCATCTAAACTGCAATTTAAGAACATGATAGGTTGTTTTCATGCACCTAGATTTGGGATTACATGTAAATATGAAGCATTTGAGTAAAATGTGTGCTCTAGTCTCAATGTTGACCCAAAATTAGGGGTTCTACTTGAATAAGGTGTAATTTGTGATTTTACACCTGCATATAGCCTTTTATTGGAAGTTTTAGATAAACACCTACCCGATGTGCATAAAGGTTAACAATTGTCTTGTAAAACCGAAGGGAAAATTTGTTAAAGTTGGCTATAGAAAAGTGCATGCCCAAATTTGGATAAGCCTCTATAATTTAATATTCAAGTTGTAACTTGACAATTACAATAGTTTTAACATGTTTGTACAATTAGGAGTGCATTTACACTCCAAAAATGATTATTTTTATGTACAAATATTTATGACATTTTGATGAAATATAGAATGAATAGGTCAATATTATAGGAAATATTATAAGAAATAGGGTTGTAAAAAAAATGTACATCTTTCTATACCAAAAACAAACTTGTAGAAAGAATAATTCAATATTATAGTAAATATTACAAGCTACATGGTTGTAGAAAAGTTATACATTTGTCTATACCTTTGTTTGTGCAATAGGAAACTTAAAACCCTTGTTGTGAAAAAATATCAAAAATTGTCTTGTAGGACAAAGAGGGAAAATTGTTTGAATTGGCCTTCTTAAAATGTGCACCAGCTTAAGGGAAATGTGTGCCCAGTGGTTAATTTTGTATAATAAGATTATGCATATATAGGAGATTAAGTAATGTTTGGACCACCATTTTGGTCAAGTTCTTAGTCAGCAAAGCATTGCCATGCTACCCTTCAATTGATTAACATTGTTTGCGCAAACTTTTGCCCACTGACGAGTTGCTACTACAATTTTAAAAGATTTTTACCCCACTCCTAACACTGCAAGATTTAATACTATGATTCAATTTTCCACATATATTTCATGTCATTTTAATTATGACCATCTCTTCATAAATATTTTACCGTACCTATGATTATGACTTTGACCATTTCAAAAGCAAAAATATATAAGATTCTTTGTGCTCCTTTCCATATGACACCTTTAATATCTAAATAATAAAAATCTTGGTCACACTTTACTTTATTTTTAAAAAGAGATTAATTTAAAAGCCATGAAAAGACATAAAAGTAGAGAAATGAAAAGCCATGAAATTTCTCATCTAAAGGATAATGTGGCTTCTTTTGACGATAGATCAAGTGTCTGCGTTCATGAAGGAAATTCTAAGTCGTGCAAAGATTCCAGATCATGCCTTTAAAGTCATTGACAACCTTTCAGAGACAACCATCCAATGGCACAATTTCCCTCAAAACAAACATTGAATGATATGCAGCGAGTGAAGTATCATTTCCAAGCATTTATCCGAACTACTTCTAGCCATAAGAAATAGTTCGCGAGTATCTTGTTTGGAGTCTTCGGGATGAGTTTTGATAATGTTGCCCAGGGAGAAAAACAACTATATATATGAAGCATCAATTCAAAAAATTAAAACCATAGTTAGTGTTGTGTCATGATTTATTCACCCTTTTTCCTACATTAATTTATCAATCCGGGTGCGTATTCTTTCAAGGCAACGCGCAAGGTATATGCAGGGGCAAGAGCACAATCCGTTCTGGCCAAGGGTTCACGATTAAGATTCAAAACATTGCTGTGAAACTAAATTAATTACAACTTCGAAAAACAATCATAAGAATTGAAACATTGTAATAGCAAGCATAACTAATAAATAATATACACATAAAGACGCAACACCTGATTAGAAGAGCGGGCCCAGCTCTCTAATCAGGGCTGCGTTAGTCATAGCAAAGATTAAGATAACAAAATAGATGATGCTTTATAAATCTGAAAGGGGTTATTACAATATTAATGGGGGCATCCCCAATCACAAGAATAAACTGTCTTTTATACATGGAGAGGGAGAATAACCTCTTTCCCCAAAACATGGTAACTATATCCCCAAAAATATACATTAGTTGGAACGACACCAGTACCAGATAGACAAGATCAGCGAGATGCCCAAGATGGTTCAGGGATCTGCGACTCCAGCTGCACAGCCTCCTTATGGCTTGGTCGTTGCTATGAATAGCGGATCTACTGTAGGATACTGAAGCCTTGGTTCCTGTTCTCCAGAAGCTGCGGTCAAACGTTCGTTTTAGTGCTGCGAATAGGCAAAACTCTGTGACTTTATTTCATTAATAAAATATTCCAATAGACAAGGCAGGGGTATTTACCTTACAGGTTTAACATAGTAAACATAGGTAAATAAGTGCAAAAAGTTCAAAAAGGGTAATTGAAATGCAGTAGAAAGATAGCCCGATTTGGTGCCCAACTTCTCCCCCCAACTAGCCTTCTGCATGCCCTCATGCAGTTCGCCACCTCTGCAAGTCTGGATTTCGCTGACTGTTGACTTCCTGAAAATGGGCGAGATCATATTCTTCGGCCATCTCTGTCCCTGGAACTTTAAAACCATTTGAAAGGAGGACTTCTTTCCACCAATCCTCCGAGACAATATACGTTGGAGTGTAATTTTCTACTGGCAACCAAATAGTGGGAAACTGAAACCGGATTCCCATCCACCGGACCCCGCATGTTCGGACACATGCCACATATCTGGGCACTCTGGGGAGCACTCGTGCAAAATTTGGTGCCCCAAAAGGTTCCCTGTTCCAGACAGCTGTAGGTGACATCATCCATCTTTTCTGATAGCAATCAAGGGCTTCATCTTGAAATGTGACTAATTGTTTGACACAAAGATCAAGGCACCAATTTTGTGTCCTCAGCATTCTGTCTCTATTCCCCTTAATCCCCAAAAAGGTATTGTGTTTAGTGAACATGGTGACTGACCTCTCATGTTCTCCTCTTACTATAAATGGCTTTGTAACCTGATTAGATTCAAATGTGTTAAAAGCCTTCTGCCAGCTGATCTGGTTGAAAGTGTAAGAGGTGAGGGCCCTTAAATGAATGTCCCCCACATATGGGACCGGGTTGAATTCTCTGTCCAGGCGCAACAGATACCCATGCAGGTAGAATTCATACATCAAATGTTGAGTTGGCACGTCGTGGTGCCTCATTATTCGGAGGAATTGTACACCATCTTCTATTTTATAACTAATCTCGTTTTTTATGCTCTCCATGCAGAATAAAAGAAAACGTTCATGTAAGAATAAAGAATAACAAGAGGCAGGGGGGTGACATGCCATCACCTCTTGCGCCAAATTAAACATCTTCTCCTTATCAGTTTTCATCTCTGCCACTTGCTTTTCTAGCTGCTCAATCTTGAGCTGCTCTTTGCATGCCTTAATCTCATGATGTCTATATGCTCCACATAGTTAAAAATGGTTGTGAAGGCTTGTTCCTGAGTTCTTCTAACCTTGTTTTGATACTGCGCCGCAGTAGATTTCCAAGTCTGCACTTCGACCGTTAAGGCATACTCACGGTCTTCAAACAATCGCTTGACCGGGTCTATTTGAGTAGCAACAGAGGTTATGGCTGCCTGGTCCGTCTGGGTATCTGCTTCTACTCTTATGGCCTTGGACTTTCTAGCTTACTGCTTGTATTTCTTCATCCGCTTCTGCATTTTGTGTACCTATTTCCTTAGTTTCCTAACCTCCATCTTAAGCCGCATTGTCTCTTTAAACTGTAGCTAATGTTTTTGTTTGACTAGGAGTCCCATGACCTTCTCGCCTGGCTCTTCCATTGGCTCATTCGTTGGGACCACTTCGCTTGGTCCCTCCTCTTTGCCAACAGCTATTTCCTCTTGTTGTGCACTCACCGCGACCGGTGGTGCCCTTGCGAGATCCTCTCCTGCTAATGTGTCTATTGGAATCCTTCCTGGTTCCCCAGCCTCAGGGACCTCTACCTCTTTTCTCTTTTCAGGCTCCGAAGTGCCTGTCGCCTGAGTAGCATCCACCCCAAATGATTGTGGCCTTTGTGATAAAATTGGAGGAATGACGAGATCTTCTTTTGTGCACTGAAGGGAATGAGTTTGCCTTGCTCCTCTTGGAGTAAAGGAGAAAAAGGATAAATGGCAAGGATCTTCACTGTTCGGTCCCGAGGTCGACGCTAGTTCTTATGGGTCAGTGCCAACCTCATGCCCTAGTTCTCCCAACACTTCCTCCATGGGTTCCATGGCTTCCCTAGCTCCGAGCTCTTCTTGTCCTCATTCTTCCTCTTCCATGGGTTCTATGGTTGGGGTGGTCACGAACTCTTCTTCATTCGGGTTATCCTCCTCCATCGACTTCAAGGTGACAGGAGGTCCTTGTGGGGTACCCTCAGTCGCAATATCAACCAGTTCACCCACTCCTACTTGTTGTGACCCTACTTCTGTGGTTATCATGCTATCAAATTGCTCTGCTGGTTCCACAGGCGAGGCTGGTTCTTGTGGGACGGCCTTAGTCGTGGTACTAGTGGGCCTTTCTGTGTCAACTTCCGCATCTTCCATTGGTTCCACGGTTTCGGCTTACTCTTGGGGAGCAGCCTCTTCTTCAAATTCTTCAGCTTCCATCTCCATCTCTTTCGGTTCCTCTTGGTCAACATAATCATATTCTCCTGCATTTTCCTCCTCCGTGGCTTCTGGTTTATCTTCCCTAGCAGCCACAACGACTACTACCTCTTCCTCTGTGGAATCCCGAAACAATTCCCACGGGATCAGGATTCGTCTGATGGCATTCATTACTAATAGTTGAACCAACACATGGTGGGTGATGACCGCAAATACCTGTCACGACTCCTGAGCCGAATATACCATTAGATGAAGGCTTCTCAATAAGAAATAAGGCACATTCAGTGAGAAAGCCTTTTCTTGGGGAAATCGCAGGTGAGCTAGTATTCGGAGGTGGTATTTGAATATGGTGGAGTATCTCCCTTCGCAAGTCATATATCTCATGACAAACTCTGCTACTTCTTCCCATGGATGCGGTAGCAAGTTTTGGTCGTATCCTCGACCCTTATGCACAATGCTTTCTCCCGCCTGTAAAAAGGCTTCGGGAAACTCCAGAAGGACAGTCCTTCTTGAAAACCATCGTTGTCCGTTTTGAGGGAGTCCACTGACTTCTACAATGGCTTCCTCTGTCACAAGGATTTCAATTCTACGGACTCGAGAGCTTTCTTCTCTCAAGTTGAGTGCAAATTCTGCCACAATTTGTTCGTTCGACCCTTTCAACCTATCAAAGTAAACATTCCAGCCCGCGTTCTCAAAGACCTACCATACCTCCTGATTGTTCTGAATTCTAGTTGTATCTTCAGGCTCATGTCTCACAGATCGTCCACCCATTACTATAGAGGCGGAGTCAGCACGCCGAATGTAGTTAGCTGGTAGGGGAAAATGGCAGGGCTCCAAACCGTTGGCAACTGAAATAATGTCATGTCACTTTTGGGGACAACGGATGAAACAGTACTGGGACGTTTTGAAAATGATGACAGATTGTGGTGGTACTATTGGATATTTCAAAGATTTAATGCAGCGTGTTGGGGAGGTGACTGATTATGACTCTACGCGTACGAGTATGCATTCCAACATATCAAAGTTATGATTACGAAGTACCAAAATCATCGGATTCTATTTGGTGAGGATCATGTGTCATGAATGTTTTTGCATGGTATGCCATTTTTTATTATAACGGTTCCCCCCCAACTTAATTACGGTCATCTACGACACGTTTTGATGTCTTTTTGGAATATTTTAATTAAATCCATAAAAGTCGGCGGAGACGTACCTGGGGACCTACCTTATGGTGGAGTAACAACAAAATGTCTGACGGAGTAACGACAACAGGGCGTAACAGCAGCAAGGAGTAACAACAACAGTGAGTAGTCAGCGACGACGGAGTAACGACGATGGCAGAGTAGCGACAATTACGGAGTAACGGCACCAGCAGAGTAACGACAATTGCAGAGTAACAACACTGGCAGAGTAATAGCAGTTGCGGAGTAACAACACCGGCGGAGAATTATCAGTTGCGGAGTAACAACATCGGAGGAGTAACGACAATTGCAGAGTAACAGCACCAGCGGAGAATCAGCAGTTGCGAAGTAACGACACTGGCGAAGTAACAGCACCGGCGGAGAATCACCAGTTGCAGAGTAACGGCACCGGCGGAGTAACGAAAGTTGTGGAGTAACAGCACCGACGGAGAATCAACAGTTGCGGAGTAACGGCACCGACGGAGTAACAACAGTTGCGGAGTAACGACACCGGCGGGGTAACGACAGTTGCGCGGTAACAACATCTAGTGGAGTAATCAGCACACACCAGTGGAGTAACAACAACATCTTTATAGCAGCACTGGTGGAGTAACGGCGTTGAGTGTTACATTTCTCCTGGCCATATTCCTTTGTTATTCCTGCAAAATACGAACAAGTAAGAAATAACAATATGTGTATATATATATATATATATATATATATATATATTATATATATAATTATTATATATATAATTATTATTATTATTATTATTATTATTATTTAAAGCAAAGTGAGAATGTCCTTCATTCCAACAACCATTAAATCAAATGAATCAGAAAGGTGTTTGACAAAGGCATTTCTAGAGGTTGGATGGTGGTATAGTTTTAGACGGTGTCCGTTTACTAAGAACAAGGTATGATTCTCATCTATTATAATTAATCTAACCGTTCCATTGTCGAACACTACGTCCAATTGATATGGCCCCATCCAGCGAGTGCAAATCTTGCCTTTGAAATCCTTAAATCGAGAATCGTAAAGTAATTCCCAATCTCCCACATGAAACACCTTACTTTTGATAAATTTATCATGCCATTTCATTCTCTGTTGTTGAACAGCAGTGGTCTTCTGGAGAGCTACTGACCGAATCTCGTCCAACTCATTCAACTGTTCCAATCGGTGTTTCTGTGCTTCTGATAGGTCTAGGCCTACTTCTAGAGCTGTTCTGAGTGTAGTGATTTCAAATTCCACTGGAAACAAGGGGACTTTCCCATAGACTAATTCAAATGGAGAAAACCCAGTTGTGTTTCGCCATGTTGTTCTGTATGCCCATAAAGCTTCTGGAAGTTTTTGTGCCCAGTCCTGGCGATGACTTGCTATTGTCTTTGTCAAGATATTTTCCAATACCTTGTATGTGCTTTCTACTTTCCCGTTCGCCTAGGGGTGATAGGGGGTTGTCACTCTATGTTTGACCCCATATTTCTTCATTAGCTTTCCTATCATGGGAGATGTGAACTGTGATCCTTCATCCGACACAATTTCCCTTGGAGTACTGTATCGGGAAAAGATTTCTTCAAAAAGAAAGTCCACCACTACTTGTTCTATTGCTCTTGTGACCACTCTAGCTTCCACCCATTTAGTTACATAACCAGTGTAGACCAGGATGTAAGTTTTCTAATGAGAAGGTGGGTTAAAGGGTCCAAAAAAATCAATGGCCCATTTCTCAAACGGTTCAAGGACTATCTGGGGCTGTAGAGGCATTTCATCTGCTTTCCGAGGTTGTCCCATCCGTTGGCAGCTATCACACCTTCGGACATAATCCCGGGCATCATGAAAGATGGAGGGCTAGTAATATCCCATTTGCAACACTTTGTGACCTGTTCTTTTATCTGCAAAATGTCCTCCACAAGGTCCATCATGTTCAGCCTTCAGTATCTCATAGATATCATCTTCTACCACGCAACGCCAAATCTGTTGGTCAACCCCTGTATGAAAGAGATATCATGCCATCCATGAATATCGGGTGCTTTGGTGAATAGTCTTCCTTTTCTCCTTATATGACAGATGACGAGGCACTTTCCCTGTAGCAAGATAATTAGTAATATCTGCATACCACGGAGTGTTAGCAGTTACTACAAAAATATGTTCATTTGGAAAATTATCTTCAATTGGTGTATTCTTACCATCATGTTCTATCCTAGATAAGAAATCTACAACCACATTGTCCTTCCTCGGTTTATCTACTATGGTAATATCAAATTCCTGTAGTAGCAAAAGCCATCTTGTGATACAACCAGGGGTAACAGGTTTATTCATTAAATACCTGATAGCTGCATGATCAGTATGCACAAAGGTAGGATACCCGGTAATGTAGTGCCGGAATTTATTGATGGCGTAAATGATAGCAAGGAACTCTTTCTCAGTCACTGTGTAGTTTAATTTAGCAGGAGCCAAATTTTTACTAACATAGTAAACTGCGTATGGTATTTTGTCCTCTTGCTGTCCTAATACTACACCAATCGTTGTTTGGGAAGCATCCGTATGAATATGGAAAGGTAATGCCCAGTCCGGCCCTCTAAGGATCAGAGCGCTATAGACCAATTCCTTAATTCTCGTAAAGGCTGCATCACAGTCCTCTGTGCACACAAAATCTGAATCTTTTGTTAGCAATTGAAAAAGTGGATGTGCTACTTTAGCAAATTTTTTTATAAAACGCCTGTAATAACTAGCACAACCAATAAAGTTGTGTACCTGCATGGGCGTTTTGGGTGTCGGGAAATGTTGAATTACCTTTGTCTTTGCTGGGTCCATCCAGATTCCTTCAGCTGAGAGAAAATGTCCTAGAACAATTCCCTCTTCCATCATCATATGGCATTTTGTCGTACTCAGAGAGATACGCGCTTGTATGCACCTTTCGAGAACTTTTTCTAAATTTTTCATCCCTTCAAGAAATGAATCCCCATATGGAGTAAAGTCATCCATGTAGATTTCAACACTGTCATCTTCAAATCAGAGAAGATTCCCAAAATTGCCCTCTGGAATGTTGTAGGAGCATTACATAGCCCAAAAGGAAGGACCCGATATGTGAATGTTCCCCAGGGGCATGTGAAAGTGGTTTTGTCTTGATCTTTAGGAGCTATATGGATCTGGTTATACCCACTAAACCCATCTAGAAAAGAAAAAAAAAATTACCAGCCAATGTGTCCAAAACTTGATCAATAAATGGCAAAGGAAAATGATCTTTCTGCATTGCCTTATTTAATTCTCGATAATCCACGCATATCCACCATTTACCATTTTTCTTAGGGACCATTACTAATGGGGAGACCCATTGGCTATCTGAGATGGGGTAAATAAAACCTACGTCTAGTAGTTTTTGAAGTTCTTCTTTCACAACATTTTTCAATGCGGGGTTCATCCTTCTCTGAGGTTGTCTCACAGGACGACAATCCTCCTTAATGTATATATGATGGGTACATGAATTAGCAGGAATCCCATTCATATCTGTATAATCCCAGGCGAAGGCTTCTTTGTGTTTTCGAAGGACATCCACGAGTTGCTTCTTCTGGGATTCTGACAGGGTTGGATTAATATTCAAGGTTTTTCCTGGTTCTAGTTCCACTAGGACACTTTCACTGGGTGCATCAACAGGTAGCTCCTCTGATCCTTTTTCTGCTTCAATTATTTCATGAGTCTCATAGCTTAAGATAGATTCTAGGAATTGTTGATTTGTTTCGGAAACAGAGCAAGGATCATCCATAAAAGAGGTGATTACATCATCTTCCGAATCTATTTTCAACTGAAGGGCTTGTCCAATAGTGAGGACTGGTCTCAATTCCTCATTTTCTATTTCGGGCTCTTTCCTAGATAAAATTTTCTTGCTTCTTGTTGGTTTTATGGATGGGTTTGGTTCTGCAGGTGGGTATAACACTAAGTTCTTAATGTTGTGCCCATTAGAAATAACCATGTGCCCTAATCGACACCCAATGTAAGCATCTGCAGTAGCCAGCCATGGTCTACCCAAAATCAAAGGATGGCCTCCCACCGAAGATTGCATCTGTAAGACCAGGAAATCTATGGGATAGTGCCATGAATCCACTGAAATTGTTACATCTTCCAACTTTCCTACAGGTTTGACTGTAGATCAGTCTGCCAATTCTAATACTGTAGGTGTATGTTTCAAGTTACGAAGACCTAATGCATGCATGGTTTCAGTGGTGATAACATTGATGGCAGCACCCAGGTCTACCAGCACATTCGGAATCTGTACCCCATTAATTTGTACTGTCAGAATTGGGTTCCCCGGATCTCCATACTTTTCAGGCATTGACTTTCCCGTCATGAAATCTGGTAATTTTCCCATAACATGAATGGTAAGGGGGTCTTTGGATTTCTTTGCAGGTTTCTTTGAACAATATTCCCTAAGATTCTTTGCATAAATTGGCACATCCTTCATAGCTTGTAACAAGGGAATTTTAACAAATAAGTTCTACAATTCTCCTAATAAATCAAATTCAGCTTGAGGGCTTGATTTACTCAAAGTTAGTCTCTCTGGGTAAGGTAGTTTAGATTGATGTTGTTTTACAGGAGGTGCCTGGTGTCTATCAATTTGTTTTGTATCTTTATTAATTGGTTCTAATTCCTTACCTTCATTATCGAGTTGTTCAATGGTAATTGGAGGATGTTGAACATTAACTATATGCCCTAATCGTAGATTCATTTCATACAACTCTGCAGTGGAAATGCTATATGAAGGTAGGTTAAGAATGTCAGCTTGATGAGCTCCCTTGCTATTAGGATTCAGATCAGGTTGGATTGGGAGCTGAGGATGGGCAGGTTGATTACCCGGAGGCACATTAGAGGGCAGTTGGAGTTGCTACTCTGGCATCGGCTGAGGAAACTGCCCAGGAGGGGATCCTCACCAAGTTGGCTCCCATGGGGAGCTCGAACTGGCTTGAGCTTGAACTGGCTTGAAGGATAGGGCATGGACTGAGTTTTCATATTAGAATTATTGAAATACTGAGATGGGTCTGAGTACATACCTTGATTTCCCATCGGTGGTCGAGGCTTCCATGGCTTTCTAGACCCCATGAGGTACAATTGTTCCATGTCTTTCCCCGTCCCTTGAAATACTGCTTTCAGGCCTGGCAGGGAGGGGCATGAGCTTGTTGCATGATTTAGCTCACAGATTACACATTCCTCTATGGAGTTTAGTGGACATTCCCTCTCTGGATGCTTCTTTCTACACGTCGGGCAGAATATCGCCATAGTCCTGTCCAATTCCAGTTGCTTTTGTTTTACTTGCAACGTATCCATCTATGCCGACAGGGTGCTGAGGATATCCATCCTAAAATTGTCTATTAGGTTTCTGATTTCTTCTTTCGTAACACCTCTGCCAGACCCTTTTGCTGAGCGAATTCCTTGTTTGTTTCTTGCAAGCCCCCTCGAGCACTGAATGCATAATTCGCAAATACCTTCGAAACTTTCCTTAGAGATGTCTCCCTTTCCCACAATGTTCAATAGTTCCATTGAGTCCTCACGGAAAGATCGGAGGAGGAAAATTTTTAGAATTTCCTTATCTAGGTCAGAGTGACCCGACCTCTGTAAGGTGTACTTGAATCGTTCCACACAATCTTCCAAACTCTCGTCTTCTTTTTGTGCGAACTTGAAAAGTTCCTCCTTAATGTTCCAGGATTTACAGTAATCCTGGTATTTTTCCAGAAAAGTTGTCCGCATATCATCCCATGTGGAAATAGAGCTTCCTCCAAGGCCCATGAACCATCGCAGAGTCATTCCTTTTAATGTAGAAGGAAAAAATTTTAACTTTTGGGCCTCCATCATGTAGTCATACCCCCGGCACACTATGTCAAACTCGAATAGAAATGTGTTGGGATCTTCTGAAACAAGCCCATGAAAGTTTGGTAAGGCTGCTAATGGAATAGGCTTTGTGGGCGCACCAGCTCCCAGATCTCTGATTGGAAACTCGATAGTGAAGGTTGTGGGAGCCATAAATATCTTCCAATAACCGCTGGATATTTCACCAGGCTCTCTAGGAGATGGTCGAGGCTTCCTTACCCCTTGGATTCAAGTCACTTTAGCAGCACTTCCTCGGTCCCTTGGTGATGCAAATACTCCTTCGATCCCTTCTCCTACGTCCTGATGACTTGATCCCTTGGCTACAACCTCCTCTCCCTTGCTGGAGTGGTCTAACTCTGTCGAGGTTTTGCTTGCGACCTCTTCCCCCTCCGTTACCAGCATAAGATTTCCCTGGTCAGGTATACTACTAGATGTTTCTTCAACTGCTGGAGGGACCTGCTGTGTTGTATCACCAAATAATGCTATAGACAACATTGGTTGATCTATTGATTGTCCCTCAAACTTCATTCTTCGTGCCCTTGGTCTCAGGGCTATGTGAGAGGATGTTTTTGATTTAACCTTTGCTATAATCTACTGGATGTAGGTCTTTCTTCCCAAATCTGGTCCTCCCCTCTTTGGGGCTCTCCCTCTGCCCCTGTTATTCGGTTCTTTGTTCATACAAGTGTTGTTATGATGGAATGTATTGGCATGAACCTACAATGCTTAGTCTCGAAGTAAGGTGTCAAAGGACCATTCCTTCTCCAAGATGAAAGAACTTACAAAAAGAAAGGCAGCTAAAAAAAGAGAGTTTAAGGTTTAGGGCCCAGAGCAGGGCGTCAAAGGACTCCTCCCTCCCCAGGACAAGAACCAGGAACAAACACACACCACGAGAAGACCTAATACTTTCCAAATCTGAAGCAGGGCATCAAAAGACTCCTCCCTCCCTAGGGTAAAAGCTAGGGTTTCCCAAAAAAAACACACACAAGGGTTTGAAAGAAGTAAATCTAACTCAGGGTCTGGAGCAGGGCGTCAAAAGACTCCTCCCTCCCCAGGACAAGAGATTGGCCAAAAACAAAAAAGAAAAAATAAAAACAAGCGAAAAGAACACCTACGCTCAGGACCTGAAGCAGAGTGAGAAAACTCGTTCTCTCCCCAGGATGAGAGATTGACCCTCTGGTTGGTCTCGATCATTGTCTTGCACCTTGTTAGCCTCCTCGACAACAACGCCAAAATGTTGTGTCCAGGTATGAACGGTTTATTCACCCTTTTTCCTACATTAATTTATCAATCTGGGTGTGTATTCTTTCAAGGCAACGCGCAAGGTATATGCAGGGGCAAGAGTACAATCCATTTTGTCCAAGGGTTCACGATTAAGATTCAAAACATTACTGTGAAACTAGATTAATTACAACTTCAAAAAACAATCATAAGAATTGAAACACTGTAACAACAAGCATAACTAATAAATAATACACACAGAAAGACGCAGCACCTGATCAGAAGAGCGGGCCTAGCTCTCTGATCAGGGTTGCATTAGTCACAACAAAGATTAAGACAACAAAATAGATGATGCTTTATAAATCTGAAAAGGGTTATTACAATATCAATGGGGGCATCCCCAGTCACAGGAATAAACTGTCTTTTATACATGGAGAGGGAGAAGAACCTCTTTCCCCAAAACATGGTAACCGTATCCCCAAAAATATAGATTAGTTGGAACGACACCAGTACCAGATAGACAAGATCAGCGAGATGCCCAAGATGGTTCAGGGATCTACGACTCCAGCTGCGTGGCCTCCTTATGGCTTGGTCGTTGTTGTGAATAGCGGATCTACTGTAGGATACTGAAGCCTTGGTTCCTGTTCTCCAGAAGCTGTGGTCAAACGTTCGTTTTAGTGCTGCGAATAGGCAAAACTCCACGACTTTATTTCATTAATAAAATATTCCAATAGACAAGGCAGGGGTATTTACCTTACAGGTTTAGCATAATAAACATAGGTAAATAAGTGAAAAAAGGTCAAAAAGGGTAATGGAAATGCAACAGAAAGATAGCCCGATTTGGTGCCCAACAGTTAGATTATACAACATCCACATGAGGAAAGTTGAAGCACCAATTCTAAGAAATTAATGTTTTTGAACTACACAAATAAAATTCTAAAAAATTCCAAATAATCACTTATTCTCTTAAGATCCAATAAACCAATTATGTTTTAGTAGACCACATAGTTATCATTCAATTTGGAGAATTTGACATCATATCCTTTTATTTATCTAACAGTGACTGTAATAAAATTAAACTGACTGGTTGTGGGTGGCATTGATTAGAATCTCACACAGCAATTATATTCAATTGAACATAAGGGAGTTGGACCTTTTAGAAGAGTTGATCCACCACTCTAACTTTCCAATAACTGAAATTCACATGTGGAGATTTTTAAACGAAAATTCTTTTATTTAGAGAAATTGATTATAACTGGTTTGCCTCACTCATAAAACGACTGTAACTATTAACTAATTGAAACTGCTCATCAAACCATTATTAAATAAGTAGCAAACAGATATTCAAAAGAAGAAAAAATTTCAGAGGAGGTATGTTGAGGGCTTAGTGAGGTTTTATCTTTCTTTCATTCTTTACATTCCATTCCATATATTTTCTACTCAAAGATCTGATCAAGTTGTTGGTAGCACAAACCTCTTACAAGGTAGTAAAAGGGACAAAGGGAGAATAAGTTTTGCTGGTGTCCAGTGAGGTGAATGGTTTTCTTATGAAGTTTGTTGTACTTTAAGTCCGATTTTCTCATTACGAATCATTTTTCAATATGCAGATTTCCACCTTGTATCTCACCACCATTGCTCTATTCCATGTGCCACTCAACTTTCAGGAGATTATTTCTCTATTTATTAATTTATTTCTCGTAATTGAATTTTCAAAATTAAAAAAAAAATCCAAAAACACATTTGTTTATACACTTTTTTTTAACAAAAATAAATTTATTTCATTACATAGATTTCCTTAAAAAACATGTATATTATTACATAGATTTCCTTTAAAAACATGTATATTATTTTATTTGCTTAATTTTTTTTTAACTTCTATAAATTAGTTTAGATATTTTACTAACTACATCATTTAAAGAAAATGTAAGATCTAAAAACAATGTTAATATTTACATAACCTTATACTTTTTCTTATTTTATTAGTTTAATTTTTAATTACAAAGAAAAATAAAAATTCACTTCACTTTAATGTTACTTTAAAATAATTTTGTAAACACTAACTAACTTTTAATTTAGTTTACTTTTTCTTTTAACTGTCTCTATTTATCATTAGTATTCATCCACACTAACTCTTCATTAATTTAATTTTGTGTTAGTTTACCTTTTTTACAAAAGCAATTGCAAAATAATATAATTTGCAAAATACAATAAAAATCAAATATTGCAAAAGCATAAATAAAGATTCTTCCTTAGATTCTTAGCCATAGGATCTAACTTTTACTGTTATATGTTTTCTACTTGAAAATAGGGCATGTTGTAAAATGCATGCCTTTGAGTGAAAATGAAATCATTGTGTTAGGATTTTCATGATAACTTCTTCAAATCATAATGTTAGGATAACAATATATGTTTAGGAATTATGTACATTATGCATACCGTCCTTTTGAAATTTCATGAAAACAGAGCATTGAGGAAAATGCATATCTTATTAGAGAAAAAGAAAGACTATACATATGTTGTTGTGTCCCGAGAATTTGGTGTAGGGCAAAATGTATATTTTTAGTTTGAGGTTACATGCATGAACTAATATGTATTTTTACATATGCAACTCTAAAATGTTTTATAGTGATAGATGATAGATTAATAACTCCACATGTGAAATATTGTGGTTGTGGATTGTTGTTATATATGAAGTTTGAACATACCCTGGAGTGAAAACTGCAATCCTGAGTTAGAATTTTCATTATATCTTCTTTAAATCATAATGTTAGGGAAAATTTATATCCTTAGATTAATTATGCACATTATGCACACTGTCCTTATGAAATTTCATGAANAGAATTTCATTATATCTTCTTTAAATCATAATGTTAGGGAAAATTTATATCCTTAGATTAATTATGCACATTATGCACACTGTCCTTATGAAATTTCATGAAAACATGGCATTGAGGAAAATCCACACCTTGTTATAGAAAAATCCAAGTTGTATATTTGTTGTTGTGTCCCATAATTTGGTGTAGGATGAAATATACATTTTGGTTTGAGGTTACATGCATGAACTAATATGTATTATTACACATACAACTTTGAAATTTTTTATAGTGATAGATGATAAATTAATGATTCCACAAGTAAAATATTATGGTAAAATATTATGGTTGTGGATTGTTGTTGTTTATGAACAAATCCAAAGAGCTAAAAGGTTGTGAACGCCAAGACAGAAAATTTGCTATGCTATGAAGACCATCGGAATTAATGAAGTAGTCCATTCATAAGAAGGAGAATAATGATCCTCTCTCATTTTCAGAAATGACTGTTATTAGCTTTTCATTCCTGCCTCCCTTTGTTCAGGATTGGCTTACAGTAGACTAAAAGATATGGAATGAGAGAGGACCATTGATTGCTTCTTGATGGTTGTACTCATTGTGTCAACCATACCTCACATTCTGAACAGAGCTTCGATTTCATTTTCACTGGACAAAAGAAATGTCGCCTTCTACAATCATGCAGCCATGGCTCCTCGTGACTGGAAGAAATATTCTGAGATGAGACACCTTGCAGAACATAAAATTGGGCTTGGTAGATGGTGGCTTAACCTATCCTGAATATTTTCGACACCTCATTTCTAAAACAGGCAATTTCCTTGGTATTGTACAGATGGTTTAGTCAGGAGGGCTACATTACTCAAACTCAACTTGTTAGCTTATGTAGGACATAAAAGTAGAGAAATGAAAAGCCATGAAATTTCTCATCTAAAGGATACTGTGGCTTCTTTTGACGATAGATCAAGTGTCTGCGTTCATGAAGGAAATTCTAAGTCGTGCAAAGATTCCAGATCATGCATTTAAAGTCATTGACAGCCTTTCAGAGACAACCATCCAATGGCACAATTTCCCTCAAAACAAACATTGAATGATATGCAGCGAGTGTAGTATCATTTCCAAGCATTTATCCGAACTACTTCTAGCCATAAGAAATAGTTCTGATGTTCGCGAGTATCTTGTTTGGAGTCTTCGGGATGAGTTTTGATAATGTTCCCCAGGGAGAAAAACAACTATATATATCATTGAAGCATCAATCCAAAAAAATTAAAACCTATATAACATTCAAATGAGGAAAGTTGAAGTATCAATTTTAAGAAATTAATGTTTTTCAAGTATATAAACAAAATTCTAAAAAATTCCAAATAATCACGTATTCTCTTAAGATTTAATAAACCAATTCTGTTTTAGTAAACCACATAGTTATCATTCAGTTTGGAGAATTTGACATCATTCCTTTTATTTATCTGACAGCGTCTCTAATAAAATTAAACTCTAATAAAATTAAACTGACTGATTGTGGGTGGCATTGATTAGAATCTCACACAGCAATTATATTCAATAGAACATAAGGGAGTTGGACCTTTTAGAAGAGTTGATCCACCACTCTAACTTTCCAACAACTGAAATTCACATGTGGAGATTTTTAAAACGAAGATTCTTTTACTTATAGAAATTGATTATAACTTGTTTGCCTCACTCATAAAACGACTGTAACTATTAACTAATTGAAACTGCTCATCAAACCATTATTAAAGAAGTAGC
>JASDQU010587599.1:79076-96621 GCA_032191745.1 Picea mariana | reverse complement strand
CGGTGAATATTATAGTCAATATCCCCTCCATTATGGTGTTGTAGCTTTTGTAAAAGGTTGTGTTCCAGCTCTTGTTCAATTCGGTTGAGCTCTGCCTGTTCAGAATTCTTTTTATCCCTTAACCAATGAATCGATAGATTTTTTAAAGAGGTGAGCTTTCTGATTAGGCGCACTTGGGTGTCTTGAGGAGATGGGCGCTGATGTTCCAACCAAACCTTCTTAACCAAAGAAATGAAGGAAGTCTCCCTTAGCCACCGATGATTAAATTTAAATGGCTTTCCAGTTCCATAATGGCCCTCCCCCAACTGAAGACAGATCGGAACATGGTCTGATAGGAAGGGAAGAAAAGCCCAAGCTCTGCTGCAATAGGAGGGCAGAAGAAGATCCTCTGCAATCAGAATTTTGTCTAGTCTTTTTGCTATACTATCAGCTCCAAGTCATCCATTCCTCCAGGTAGGCAACAGCTCGGCAGGATTCATGTCTATCAAGCCATTTTTGAAAAAAATATGATTAAAGAACTTTGCTAAGGGATCACACAATGCATTGTCACCCCATTTTTCCTTGGGACTGGTAATAAGGTTGAGATCACCAGCCAGAATGAGATTCTTGGCTTCCAGTAATCCCAGGTCATCGAGTCTTTGCCAGAAATCTTTTCGGTCAGTACAGGGACCGTAGACATTGAGCAAGTTGATGGATCTGTTGAGTTCGAAGCAAAAACCTGAAAGTAAGATACCCCCAGGGCTTAACATAGGTGCAAGATCAAAAAAGGTTGGGTCCCATGTGGCCAGTAGGCCCCCCGAATTCCCCACCGAGCTAGCTGTGCAGGAGATCCAACTCAGCCTGAACTGATGCATAAAATCCCTGGCCACCGCAGCTTCCACTAAGGTTTCTTGTAAGAAGATGATAGACGGTTGGATATGCTCGAGAAGTCTACACATAGAGGCTTGTTTCAGGGGTCCTCCAACCCCTCTCACATTGAAGGAAAGCAGGATCATGACTTCCCTCTGGCAAGGGATTTTAAATATCTAAGCGCCCCATTAGTTGGAACAGAGGTGTGAATGGCTGAAGATGACGATCCTATCAGAATCTTCTTTCGTGCACTGCGAGTTTTCAGAGGCGAGAGTTCCAGCCCGATATCTTTAGACCAAGTAGGATCTGATTTTGGTAAAGGATTTCTCAATGAAGAAGAAGGCTGATCAGAGAGAAGAGGGGAAGGATTCACAATGGTTTTCCCATTAAAGGCTTGTAAGGGCAACGAGTCAAAAGGAAGAGAGGATGCTGGGGTAAAATCCTGGAGCAAGTTATCTAGTTGAGTACCAGATTGTGATGGCTCAGAAAATCCAGCAGGGGAGATGGAGTCATGTGAAATGTCTGTCCCCGAAAGGGGAGTCTTCCCTAAAACTCTAATAGTAGATGGCTGGTCAGTGAGATGAATGCTCGCAAAGACTGTTGGAGATAGCTCTGGGGCAGATGGTCTGCCAGCAGGTGGCTTTGATGAGAAATTAGACTGATCCGTAGAAGCAGACTTTGGGTCAAGAGGCGTTATAAGGTCTGCATGCTCGATGAGGTAAAGCCTATCCTGGGCTGAGAGGGAACTGTATAGGGAAGGGCAACAGATTTGTAACTTGTCCAAAAAGCTGTCTCCTGCAGAAGTATCAGATCCATTCTGTCCTAGAGTCACCGATGCTAGCTGCTCTGGTGAGGAAATCTATCCATTGAATAACCTATCCTCCGCTGGATCTAAGTCAACTTCAGGCTGAGGGAACTTTGAACAATCCCTTCGAAGATGACCTGTTCTGCGGAAAATAGAACAACAAAACGGGATACCAAAGTAGTCCAATCGCTGTAAGACGATTTGGTTGCGCCAGTCTATCTCCAGCACTTCAGGAAGTCCAACCTGTATGTCAATTTCCACATAGATCCTTGCCATTCTTCTGTCTGAGGCCTCAAGTGAGCTGTTATCTGCCATAAGAAAGCGTCCTAAGGAAGCTCCAATGGATTCAAGATCCCGGTGATTCCAGAGTTGCAGGGGGAGACCTGGAAGGAGAACCCAAAGGTGTATGTGGCTAAAGAACTCCGTGGATGGGTTAAAACCTAGTCTCCAGTGTTTTAGCATGAGGCTTCCCCCATCAAAAGGCCAGAATATTTCCAAAATCAGCGTTGAATCTTCTGGAGACTTGAAAATAAAACCTGTCCATCCATTTTGAAGCAGAAGATGTTTTGGCTGGTAACCTAGGAGTGGTTTCCAGAAGTATGCCATCCAATCCTCCAGCTTCTGAGAACACTTTTCTTTGTATGCCAGACGTCCAACTAGAGCACATAAAGCTAGATTAACAGCTTTAGAAAGACCAACATCCATTCCAAGAACCAGTTTAGGATGTTTGCGTTTTGGTTTCCAGACCTTTTGAGGTTTCTTGCGAGGACCAGAAACTTTTTGAGATGGTGAGGCATCCGGGATCCTTGTGCCTGGAAAAGAGTTTACCCTGCTAGATCTAGAGACTAAATGCGTAAACCCTTCATTACTATTTATCAGGTTAACTGTAGAGCTAGCTTTGGCTTCTTCTGAGTATGGAAAGGGAGAAACGACAGTCCCAGGAGCATCTAATAGGTGAGACAGACTGGCAGAGCAGGTAGAGTTCTTGGGTCTGATGTTTGCCAGCATATTCTGGTCCGAGCAGAGTTTGGAGCGAAAATGACTATTACAAAGATTATTTATCGAGTCAATAAAGTCCTGGTGGTCCCATGGGTCACCCTGACCTTCTGCAGAGGGAACAAGATCGAATGGCTCCATTGGGCGACTAAAAGGAGGAAAAAAACAAAATATGACAAGCAGGAAAGGTCCAAAGAGTTTGTCAGGTGCAGGGGCCCATCCAGAAGATAGAGACAAGTGGGAGGCAAATGGGAAAAGGTGCAGAGCGGCTAAGAAAATAGTCTAGGAACTCAGAAAACTTGTCAGCAGTTAGATAGTAAAACAGAGTCTTGGTGACAGCAGTACAGAGTTATATACCAAAGCTCAAAATACATAAAACAAGGAAAAGATACCTTCTATCAAAGGGTAAGGACAGAGACCTGAAGAATATAAAAACCATGTAGAACACCTCGAAAAACCTCCAGCTAGACCCCAGGGAAAAGGTAGAAAGGTTCGCCCAATACTTGAAAAGGAGAAAAAAACTGCCTCTCGACCCAGCTAGTGGTCCCTCAGGCCGAGATCCCAAAGTCTTTTGTCTATCTTGGACTCCAACAGTACCAGAACAGGTCCAAAAAAAAAAACGCATTCGCCCGCCCTCACCAGCTCATTCRCCCTTTCGCCTAACTAGYTGTTTGATATATTGTCACATGCATAAGCACATAGTTCGTGGAAGTCACGTGCTAGATTAAAGCCTAGCGGAAGCACACTGTTCAAAGGAGTCACGCGCTTGGTTTTCCTAAGAGGCTTCAACAKGAARTTTGAGATCCTGTCTGTCAACAGCGAGAGCGTGGTCCACTAGAACTTCCCTCAGCTCTGGTTGCTCTGGTTCAAAATCTTCTTCGCCCGCCATTGCTCTGGTTGATTTAACTTAACTAATTAGTTTAGGAGAAATAAATAATAATAATATAGTTAAGGGTATTAATTAATAATAACTAGATAGGTGGGACCCCTTGTGACTCCCATCATTACTTCCTTTTAAATCATGCAATATAACACAACAGGATAATCATTTTGACCATATGCCACCCTTGTAACTCCCTTAAATATATTTTAATTGGATATTTAAATATCAAAATTAATTTATATTATATCCAAAAAGAATATATATATTCAAATAATCCACATTATCCATAAAATATAAAAAACAAAGCTTGTTGTCCAAAAATGTTGAAAACCATTAAGCAATATCCTCATCAACTGAAATCATATAAAACATAATTTAAAAACTGTTTTGCCACTTTGTGAGGTAATTTTCCTTTTTTCACTGTTGTTTCCCTTAGACTTCTTGGAAGTAGCCCTTGGTTGATTGGACCCTTGGGGTTGTATCTCGTTAATCACATGGGAGCATTCATCCTTCAAATGCAAGTGGGAAGACACAAATTTCGAGGAATTAGTGGAGGGAGAAGAAGGGGAGGTAGCTATTTTTCCCTTGTCTTGCATAGGTTGGGGAATATCAGTTTTCAATCTCTTACTAGCATGTGAAGATTGAACTGGAAAAACAACACAGGCAATCTGGACATTAGGATTAACAGGTCGTGGTAAAGGCAATGACATAGCAAGACAACCACAATGGTGAGAGACGGGCTTGTTGACAATCTCTTGCCAACCATAATTTGTAGGGACTTCAGGCCATAAAGACACATGTGGAGGAATGGGAATGTTGGGGATATTCTTACGAGGCTGGAAAGGGGGTCTTTCTGGTCGAGGGTGCATTATTCCATGGCAAACCCAATTAAATAACCCAGCTTGGAACAACTAGTTCAATTCTTGAGGGTCACCGTCAAACTAGATAGAAAATCTAGGCCTCCTATGGCCTCGATTCCAATTTCCCCTGCCTCTGTTATTTTGACCATTGTTGCCTCTACTGAAAAATCTCATCCTGTAGCAACAATTTGTCAGTAATTAAGCTCTTAATAAACCATACATGACACTCTGCTTACATGAATCAAAAGTTGTCTCAAAAATTGACACGAGATACATGCAAATCCATCCATAACAAACTGTTCATTAATTTCCATGTGAACAAGGAGTGATAGGGTTCATGGAAAATATGGAGGGATTGTAGTTAGTGAAAAATGGTAGAATGATAGGGAAATTATATACGAATATTGTTCAACAATTAACCAAAACTTAACTATGTATAAAAATATCAAAATATCAGTCAACAACCTTTGCTATGTTATCCTTTTTGTCGCTTCCACACAAACCTTTCTTTTTAAATTTATATCATAGAACATGGATGCAATCAATGAAATCGGGATTGTGAAGGGAATGTAATTAGCGAAAAATGGTAGAATGATAGGGAATCAATATGGATATTGTTCAAGTGAAACAAATCAAAACATGCTACCTTAAACACAATCAAAACATATATTTGTCTAGAATTTCAATGTTTAACAGGTGTTCCTTTTCCAAAACATTAATCCAAACTGGGGTCTCCTTTGACAAATTTAATTATTTTACACAATAATTTATATGACCATAATCATTTAATCATAGTAACCATTTTAACCCATATTATCATTATATCACAATCATGAAAAACAACATCATAATTGATATAAGAACTAACAATAAACTTTGAGCCACGACCATAACATCAACTCCAGTAATAATCCTTTAAATCCAACAAGGACATGTACAGTGTTTACAATCAACTCATATCCATCATTTATTTAACCATTGTTTAATGCAATTTATTCTGTACATTATCTCTCTATTCGAGCCTCAAACATTTTGAACACATGTATCCCTTTTTAACAATCAACATAATTATTGAACCAAAAATAACAATCAATATTTGGAACACAAGCTTCAAATGAATGGGTGGGTACATATCTCTTTCCAAAATTCCCAAGAAAGAGACCAAACAAAATCGTTCCCAAGTAACCGAGCAAGCATAGTGCTTCCATCAACTTCAAACTGGAGTAAATATGCTTTCAATGTAATGTTTAGGGTTCAAGATAGTTAGTGGTAGAGACAACGGGACAGTTCGACTAGAGAGTTTGGGAGTTGAATGACACAAACAAATCATTCCATAGGTTCCCTATCATAATTGATCATAGAAACAATAATATGCAACATTGCTCTTGACTGTATGGGCTTCAAACAACAAATTGCATCTTCCAAAACAAACAAGTGAATTCAACCGTTTTTTTAGCACTGCATAATGAGCGACTAAATAAAATCTATGCCCAACCAAAAAGCACGAGTAGTGCTCTCATCAAAATCTGGGTAGCAATGCTCTCATACTGCATAACATTTACTAGGCAACAATGATGGTGAGGTTATAGAAAACAAGCCAACAATTGAGGGTTTTGCCAAGACAAGGCACAGAGTGTTCCAATCATAGTTCACATAAAAAACCACAGGGTCGAAACATGGCATGGGTACACTAGCCACAGAGACCAATAATGTAGATCTACAGGTGGGGTAGTCATAAAGACCAGAGTTTAGGCAGATTGTAATAACCAATTTCAATAGAGAGGTTAAACTCAAAAACAGAACCATGACAAAGTAGGCTCCATTGCAATATTTACTCAACAATTGTAGTGAACAACTACACATAACAAGGACCGAGCGACCAACTTTTAAATGCCAACAACCCTAGAACAACCACCACAGGAAACCAAAGATGCGAGCATAAACATAGTTCCAAAACATCATATCAACTTGAGAATCACACAAACCACGAGCAATCGGAGCCAACATTTGATTCAAGGGCATAGTAACTCTCATGGATGGAAAAGTAAGAAAACCCATACCTGTAAAAGTTTGCACGAGGAGAAAACCCAAGACTGTATACTTCCTCCATGACCGAGCAAGGTGGAGCAGCAACAACTACCAGATCCAAGAATGCAAGAATGACTAGGGTGACGGGCTCGAGGGGAGTTTGAGTGACGTGCATTTACTGCACCTTGCTTCTCCCTTCAGATCTTCATTCAATTTTAGTATGATCCAACCCCACTAGCCAACTTACCATAACACTATATTCAAAACCATTATACAACCAAATATCAAACTTGCCATATTACTTTTACAAAGTGTACGATAGTCCAAAGTGCACCATCCCCTTGCCAATACCAGATCTCTTCAAATGACAACTTTCTAGGAATACAACCCAATGTGCAACTCATATAATGYGCATAACCATAGTATCAAGGGYCGAGATCACCCAACTCTTGCCATGAATAATACAATATCAAAATCAAAATTGGATTATAACTCTTTCATCCACAAGGCAACATTATCATATTTTATGAGAGATCATCAAAGCCRTTTAGTGCCATGTTTTAATCACCCAACCACCATGTTGAGGAAAATATATGAATTATCTTACTCAAGCATTTTTTAATCTTGCTTGGCTAGGGAAAGATAGTYGGGAATATCACCCTATGTTTTATAGCCTCAAAATGTATTTTCCAATCCASAAGTATTAATTACAAGGGCTTAGGCTCATTTTTTAATGAAAAGATTGTTGCAAAATATGAAATTTTTATATAATTTTTTGAACATATACAGATTGCAGAAAGTAAATGTGGAGATCAAAAGCAAAAGTAACCAAGTCACAAATTAAAACAAATGAGAYAGAATAGAAATCACTTTATTTCATTCCAAGAAATCAAAAGTATCTTTCTCTTTACAAAAATCCATGTGAGGSMATGGACCAAGGTCAAACATAGATATCCCCAATGAAAACCATACAAAAGGACTCTGACAAGAAGTAAAAACTAAACTTTAAAATCTAGATCAACTTGACTCTGCACAATATCCTTTATCAGTTATGAAACTCAATCCATAAACATACAAGTATACACAAACTATCAAAGATAGATCAACACCTCTGAAACAAGCATCTAAATGATATGGTTCAACTTTGAACCTTGTTGTCTACAATAGGACCCTGCTGTCAAAAATAGAATCAAGACTTTAATGAATTGAAGAATGAATGAAAACTGAACTATCTCATGAAAAACACAAGATCAAACCTTAGTATTGCTTTCTCCTTCTATTCTCCTCTTGTTCTTCCTTCTCATTTGGCTTTTATGCATTCCAAATTAGTTGAAGTAGTTCAACTACCTCTTTTAGTTAAGTTAACTAAAGTTAACTAATAGCAGTTTAGGGGAAGTAATAATAATAATAATAATTAAGGGTCTTTTATTTCTTTACAAAATTAAACACAATTAGACAACCAATAAAACACATGCCTCCTTGTGGCTCTCATAATTATTTCCACAATTTGAAATTTAAATATCATAAATATTTCAAATTATATCCAAAACATGTAAATATCCACATTATCCAAAAAATAGTTTGTTGTCCAAAACTTTCTGCAGTCCATTGTCTTCAACAAATCAATCATACACACAGAAATCAAAATCCATATTTGCCACTTTGAGAGGCAGTCCTTCTTCTATCATTTTTGTCCCCTTTGGACTTCCCAGAATTAAACTTAGATTGGGTTGAACCTTGAGGCTTAATGTCACTAATAACATGGGAGAAAACATCCCTCAAGTGCATACGTGAAGACACAAACTTTGTTGAGTCACTTGATGGAGGTGAGGGGGAAGCAGTAGCTTTACCTTTGTCTTTCACATGGGGAGCCTCGATTTTGAGTCATTTTCTAGCATGAGAAGAYTGTACAGGTGAGTGTGCAGGGGAATTTTAAGAATTTGGGTTTACAGGTGGAGGAGGAGGAGGCAATGACAACTTGGGCCAACGACGATGGTGGRAGACTGTCAGATGAACAATCTCTTTCCATCCATCATTCTTAGGAACTTCTGGTTGCATAGATACATGGGGAGCCACAGGGATACCAGGGATATTTTGGGGCTGGAAGGGAGGCCTCTCTGGTCTAGGTTGAATTATCCCTTTCCCAATCCAATTGAAAAACCCATCTTGAAAAATTTGGTTCAACTCTTGAGCATCAACATCAAATTGAATTGAGAATTTGGGCCTTCTTGGCCCTCTGTTCTAGTTACCTCTTCCCCTATTATTTCTGCCATGACTGCCTCTACTGAAGAAACTCATCCTATATGCAACAATTTATTAGCATCTAGCCCTTAACATACCATACATGACATTCTCTTTACATGAAACAAAGTTTGGCTCATAAATTAACATAAGACCCATGTCATGTTTTACCACTGCCATACAAAGTCTTAATTTTATTTTATTGAACAGGGTGTATAAAATGAAATTGGGATCTTGAGGGGGTTATAATGAGCGAAAAAGTGATATCATGACAGGGAATAATACAAATATTGTTCATAAAAATAAATTAAATCAAACAACAACCATAACTCTGTTCCAATCACAATCCAAAAGCATCCACTTTTAAGACCAAAATCATTTAACTGTTCCTTAATTGCAAACATAATACTTGATGTCTTAAAAAAAAAAATTTAATTTCCCATAATTCTTCAATTATATCAATCTATGCATCCTATACAATAACTATGCAAATATCATTTCCAATTCCATAGTAACATAATAACCATTCGAGCCACATTCATGTATGTTCTAATACTAACCTTTTCCTTTTAAAACAAACATCATATGAAAAGTGATTCCAATTATCCATATCCAATGTTCAAATCTTGAAATCAAATAATAATAGACCCAAAATAATGCCACTGTCGACAGTTACATTGCAACCTGGAGAATGAATCAAAACAACGACCGAGACGAAAAAGGGGTGACAACAACTAATCCAGACTGGTGGTAAAATCCTGCGTGAATAAAAACTCAGAGGTTGTTGCACCATTGTCATCATTTTTCCCAGAGAACCAGAATACCAACCCAAGCTCACCGACATTTTCTTTTAAATCGATAACCAATGCACAGGATTTTCAAAGAAATAACACCCATTCCTTTCTTTTAAAACGCCAACTTTCCACAATAATCACAAAGAACACCATAAACACAACATTGACACCTAGTCGAAAACTCAAGAAAAACATAGAACCCATGCAATCTTGAGCCAACAAATTGATTCGTAATACAGAGGGACCATCATGGATGGAAATCAAAGGAGCCATAACTAGAAAAATCGCTTCAAGGAAGAGTTCACCTGTGTTTTCCCTTTCAGAACCTGAAATCGTGGAGCTTCCACAACCAACATAGCCAAATGCAACTATGGCTAGGGTGATGGGATCGAGGGTGGTTTGGAGTGACATGCAGTAAATGCACATCACTTCCTCACCTGGCCCTATTCAATTCAACGTACTAGCCAGCCCATTACCATAACATCAACCATTAAATTCAAACACATATCCATTGCATAAATTTAATGCCATATCCTTTGTATAGTGTGCCACTCGAATCATATCAAACTTTAACCATAACCATGTGTTAAACATTACCATATGTGTTTCACATATAATCCTTTAACCAAGGGCATAGTATAGCAGCTAGGTCCGCCAATTTCCATTTGTCACTATTATATATACTTTAAGGTTTATATATAATCTTTTTTCCATAACCGTAGGACTTATCCATAGTTTTTTCCCCTTTTTGTCTTGAGCTCCAATCTCATCCTTTAGCATAAAAGCATGCATAATATTTTTAATCGATGTTAATGCATTACATAACACCTATAAAACAACATAATTCTTATATCCATTTCCCTGTATTGCGAGTAACCATCAACATCATTTAGAAATAATACATCAACCAACCATTCGTATAACGAATGAAACCAAGACTGCATCATCAACGGTAGAAGACTATGTAAGCATCATCATAACATCATCAAGCATATAAGCGTAATAAATAACCTACTAGTTAATTATTATTATCATAAATAAATAATAGAGCTTAACAATCATTTGTGGGAAATATTCATCATTGTGATTTTAAGCGTCAACAAACTGGTGACTCCACAGGGAAATCTGTTTCCAACATATTAAGAACTCAAATTGTCTGGTTTCGCAGACTATGTAACATTAGATCAAGAAAATAGACATCAAAATAATTATGCAACAAGGGAAAGTGAGCGGTTTAAGGGGAAAATGATTGAGATTTTGGGAATAACTCATGGAAAGTGTTAAGTATGAGGGGGTTTATCCCTGTATGCATAATCATTCGATTAATGAAGTGAAAGCATTCATGACTTCAAGGAGAAAAATTTTCTGGTGTGCTCTTTTGAATCTTGGAGCGGATGGAAGAAAATGAAAGCAGAAAATTGTTAAGAACCAAATATCAATATAGCATAGAAAAACCTCAGAAAAAGTACTCAACGCCTTGAAAAAGAGATAAATTTAGATAATAAGCCTCTTCGAGGGGGCAACCTCCTTTTGCCCCACTTAAATGTTCAAGTACAAGATGATTCAAAATGAAAATGTCTCCTTGGTATATATAGGAGACTAGGAGGTATAATTACAACTAATGGCCTAAAGCCGACATAAATAAAATAACATTACTAATATAATATGCCCCAATTAAGGGGTAATGAGCCAATATTAGGGCTTAACAAAAATGGATAAAACCAACTATCTTATATAACAACAATTGAAGCAGATAACAATTTCAATGATGTCTTCAAGGGGAAACATCATGACAACTGCGTAACCTAATTGTTATTTATTAACAATACTTCCATAATAGCGTCATTGTGGCAAAATTGATCCAACATTTTCTTTTGATAAGAAAAGAAGTCAATAAAAGAAATAAAATAACATAAATGAAACAACAGAAATAAAATAGTAGAAATGAAATAAAAGAAAATTAAAATCAAAGCAAATAACAAACTATAATACAAAAAAAAAACCTTATTTAAACTTTCAAGTTGGTTCCACATAGTGCTTTAAGTGGGAACCATTGGTGCTATAGGAAAACAATCTCTCTTGCAAGTCCTTTAGGATAAAGGAATTTGCGCCCAAGACAACAACGATCTTAAAAGGACCTTTTGCCCAAGACAATTTGCACCATAACTTTTTGAACTTTGAATGTCTTCCTCTATCAACATGAGTCAAATCCCACAACAATACCTTCTCATTAACCTTAAATTTGACATCTTTGGCACTTTTATTGAAATATCTTTTAACAGTTTGTTTTATTCTCTTTATATTATCCAAGGCAAACGTTATTTGTTCCTCTAAAGACAAAAGTGAATTCATTCTTTGAGAGATATCTAAAGAATTTAATTCTTCAACCTGTAGCATTAACCTTAGAGAAGAAAGTTCCAGCTCGGTAGGCAAAATGGATTCTTGACCATAAACAAGTTGGAAAGGAGTGCAATCAGTGCTCACCTTGGTGGTAGTGCGATCTTCACAAAGGGCGTAAGTGAGGAGAGTGTGCCATTGATGAGGCTTATCTTCAATGAGCCTCTTGATAATTCTAACCAGATTCTTGTTGGTAGACTCAACTTGCCCATTTCCTTGGGGATAATAGGTTGATGAGGTAAAAATTTTAGCCCCCAATTTAGCTAGAAACTGGGTCAACTTAGCATAAATAAAAGCGGGACCATTTTCTGTAATGATTTCTAAAGGAAGACCAAATCTAGAAAAAATATTAGTCTCAAGGAAAGAAATCACCTGTTCATCCTGCGAATGCTTAAGTGGAACAACTTCAGTCCATTTCGTAAAATAGTTTGTGGTTGTCAAGATGGAAAATTGTCTTGTTGAAGATGGAGGATTAATAGGACCAATAAATTACAAACCCCATTTTGAAAAAGGAAAGTTAGGGAGGACAGTTTGTAAAGGCATAGCAGAAAGACGTTCTTTCCTAGCAAACTTCCGGCACTTGTCACAAGATCTTGAAAAATTATAAGAATCACGAAATATTGAAGGCCAATAGTATCCTTTTCTGATAATTTTAAAATCAGTAGTTTTAGCAAAAAAGTGACCTCCTACATGAATAATAGAATTTGAAGATCCATGATTCTCTTGTAACAATTTATGTTCTTCCTCATTTTTCACACAACAAAGTAACATACCATCGACAGATCTCCTAACAAGAATTCTCCTATAATGACATATCTAGAATATTCGAGACAAAGCCTTTTTCTTTGATGGGTATATAAGTTATCTGGACATATTTGATTTTGCAAGTAATACACCAGATATGTATACTAAGGATGTTCAGCTACAGGAAGGATTTGATTGTCAATGTAAAACAATGTTGATAGAGAGCTATCTTGTTCATCAATTTCTTCACTTGCTTCAACATGTTGAGATAAGTGAAGGGCTAAGTCACGTCCCTTGATAGTTTTAAAATTCATGATGGTTAGATCATGCTCCTAGATCTTAGAAAGCCAATGTCAAAGCTTCCCTGAAAGAAAAGTCTGTGAGAGTAAAAACTTGACAGCCGGTAAAGGGAATTTTACTAGTGTATGCTTACCTAAGATAAAGTGGCGAAACTTTTCAACAGCTTTAACAAGAGCGAAAGCATGGTTTTCAATATAATAATATTTGAACTCATCGTCTGACAAGCTTTGACTCATGAAAGCCAATATTTTTTCATTAACTTGGTCATCATATTGCATGAGGATAACAGAAACCGCTTCCTCTATGGCATTGGTATATATCATAAATTCTTTCTCAAAATCTGGCTTCGCCAAAACCGGTGCAAAACCGATTTCCTTCTTGATCCCTACGAAATCATTTTCGACATCATCCATCGAAGAAAAGGAGAGATATTATTTAAGAATATTGTGAATTAGCTTGACCATTACAACAAAATCAGGAACAAACCTACAGACAAAGTTGATAATACCCATAAAGGCATGAACCTCCTTTTTGGAAGTAGGAGCAGGAAGATTTAGGATAGCAGCAATCTTTTCGGGATATATGATTATTCCTGAATTAGAGACAATGTGCCCAAGGATCTTTCCCTTGGTGATGTCGAAGATAGGCTTAGAAGGATTTAAAGAAATGTCGGATTTCCTGCATCGCATGAGAATATTTCTAAGATGACCGAAATGATCTGATCGATTTTTAGAATACATAGTTAAGTCATCAAGATAAATCTGGATAATGTTGTCGATCAAATCGTCAAAAGCTATTTGCATATCTCTTTGTAAAGTGGCACCTGCATTAGATAATCCAAAAGGCATACGTTCGTAAGATAAAGTTCCCCAATGTATAATAAAAGTGGTTTTATATTTATCTGTCCTTTCTACCCTAATCTGATTGTAACTAGAAAAACCGTCAAGTAAGGACATCGTCTATGACCACGCAACTTGCTTTAAAATCATTTCCATATTAGGGAGAGGAAAATGGTATTTTATACTAGCCCTATTTAGTGCACGAAAATCAAATCATAATCTAATCTAACCAGTCTCTTTCCGAAAGGGAACCAAATTAGAAACCCACTTAGAATACTTAACAGGGAAAATTATCCCATCCTTCAAGAGTTTTTCCAAATCCTTTCGAATAGTTGCTTCCAATGCAAGGTTAATGGGTCTTTGTTTTTTCCTAACCAATTTTATTCCCTCCTTGATAGGAATGGCACAATGTATAAGAGCAGGATCAAAACCACTAAGATCCTCATAATACCAAGCAAAAAATATTGAAATTCACTAAGTAACTCAGTGAACTTCAATTTTTCTTCATCGGAACACTGGGCACCTATCTTAACATTCTTTGGACAATCAGGTGTTCCAATGTTCAAGAAAATAGTTTCACCCACTTTCCTTTTCGACTCCTCTTCCTTATGTTTTTCTTTGTTGCCTACATCACTCGATAAAAATGAACTTTCTAGAGGAGTCAAGCCCTTCGGAATTTTGTTATCTTCCATGAATATAATTTCCTTAGGATTATAAGGTTCATTTTGAATGAAAGCACAGATGCTCTCATCCCTAGGGAATACCTGCCATGACTGTACATTTTCATGGATATGAGGATGGTACAAAGATTGAAAGGTTCAATCAGGTCTTTGTGGCAGAAGTTGTCGAGTAAGAGAGGTTGAAAAAACAACTAACCTGTTAGCCATTGAGTTCAATTCCATTTTAACATGAGTGATGTTGAAAGATAGCAAGTTCGAGATAAGCGCCCAAACAGTTTGGGTGTAATGTTTCATTAAATTGTTGCTAGGAGAATATATCTTACGTACAAGGTTCACAACAATTTCGAAGTCCCCAAAAAGTGTAAGGTGACCACAACCTAAGTTATAGGCATTCTCAATGCCTAGAAATAACGCTTCAAATTGAGTGACGTTGTTTGTGCAAGCAAACTCTAACCTATAGGAAACGTTGTGAATTTTACCCACATGAGAGTACAAGATAATACCAGCTATGTTTCCTTCATTGGAGCATGAACCATCAAAGTGAATATGCCACATCTCATCCTCTATGTTGATTTGTTACAAGGTAGTGTTTTCCTCATCTGCAAAGATGGAATACACTCCTAGGTCCTCCTCGATATAATTTACATTAGGTTGTGGGATGCTTTCTATATAAGGTGATATTCTTCCCTCCCTTAGGAATATAATGTTTTTACCATTCCAAGGAACAGACAATTGTGTCCTGTCAAGTGAGAGGTATCCACCCATCAAGGCTTGCCAATATCTTCCTAATATGATTGAGTAATTACTCATTGGCATATCAATTACCTGAATATTAAGGGTTGTCCTTATTTCAGGATGCGCGCACAAAACCAAGGTCACATCCTTGATTTCACCTATGGTTGATTGTTGTAAACTATTATAAGATAGAATTTTTATGGTGTTTCCATTTGTACAAGAAAATCCTATCTCTTCCATAATAATATTAGACATTACACTTAGGCCCGAACCGCCATCAATCAGACAACAATGGGCTATTTTGTCCATAATATTTACAGAAATGAAAAAAAAAAAATGGGGGGTTTTTTACAGGGTGTCTGAAATTTTGTACACCTACCTTATTTATAGTTGAATCCTCTTCATCTACCTCATCAGAGAGGCTGGATATAATGGAAGTTTTTCCTTCCATGAAATTTTTCAGATGCTTTTGTTGCTCAGGGATGACAACCATGTCCAGGAGGGTAGCATCATCTTTAATATTAGACAATTGATTGAGAATGTTGTATTTGGAAGAGGGAAGAGGAGAGGTAGTTCCTTGACTGTCAGGAATTTTAGAAACTTGTACAGTAGCAACTGGTGAACATGATCTTGGGCTAGAAGAAGTGCGATGAGGATCATATTTACCTTTCAGAGCTTAGGATTTATTCCTAGTATTTTCTATCATAACATCCTCTGGTTCTGCAAAATCTAGAAAAACAATAGTAGTTTCAGGCCTTTTACCAAATATTTTATCTCTGGCACTCTTCTTTACCTCACAAGTACTTCCCTCATGGTGTTCCTCGTAAAAGTTACACCAACTACGAGGCATGATAGCTTTAGGTTGAAAGTTGTTTTCAATAGGATTCCTAAAGGGCGGTGAAGAAGAAGATGAGGCCCCAAGGGTAAGTGAAGGGAAATTTCCCTTCCACTGATATGCTATCATTCGGTTATTCATGTCTTGTACAATCTATAAGAGGGCATACATGTATGTCTGTTTAACTGAATCTCCCTTAGGAATTCATGTTCTTTCAAGCTATTCTTCATAATCTAAACAAGTATGTAGAGCGGAACCAAGGTTTTCAATGGATTTTTATTCAAGCCTATGATGGTAGGGGGAGGGTAGATCATTATAGTAATGCATAAAAGTGGCTTGGATCTGAGGGTAAATGATTTCGGGAATTTGGTTATATAATTTGGTGAAACGCAAGTTGAAAGACTTGATAGTCTCACCCTTTTTATAAGCAATGTTATTGTATTCTCGTAACTGCTCGGTTGGGCTCTTGGACTACCCATAAGTAGAATTGAACCAATAAAATAACTCTTCCCAAGTGGAAATAATATTGGGAGGAAGATCAAGGAAATCGGTCACTGCCTTCCCTTCAAGGGAATTAACAAATAAGCACATACAAGTCTCATTGTCATTGGCTCCTATGTTGTGATAGGCATTAGAAAATGCCACCAATTGTTCATTTGTAGTGACCATGTGTTACACATTTTTTTCATCACCCCTATGACCATTAATGATGTAAACCTATCCTTTGTCTTGAGAAGGATCAATCGCCTGAATCCCTGAAGAAGAATGAAGATAATTTTCTCGGAGAGATGGAATTATACTTTTCCTTTGTCAAAAACCTTATAAAAAGGGATCATCGCACCTTGCTTAGTGTTAAGGGTGTGATGATCTAGGATCATCGCAGGTTGCACCATAGTGGCCTGTGACGTCGTCGCATTTTTCTCAGTGTTAAGGGTGAGACGATTTTTGTACGAAGGAAAAAGAGGAATTTCTCGAAAGTTCTAGAATAGAAGCTTCAAGGGTGAGGTGGCTTCCGATTGGTTTGTATCTAAGTTGCATCATTGATCTCTTGGGATCATCCTAACCTCCTCACCTTATCCTTTTCATCTTATAAAAGGAGGGGATTTCTCATGGGGAAAGTTAGATTGGAAAGGTGGGCTTGGTAGCTTGGGATTCAATTAGATAGATTTTGGTGTGAGCTTGAGTAATTTTTGTAGCTTTGGGCTTTGCTTTGTCAAGATAGATTGTTGGTCTCAGAATCCGTGGAGAAAGAAGTGTGTGGGAAGCAAGGAACTGTTGGAAGGAACCTGACAACATCAAGGCATCTGGTTGTATCTTTCTTCCACATTCTTTAATACAGTGATATATTTCTTTCCCATAAAATCATTTTTATTTTATTGTATGACTCTTTGATCACATACATAGGTTTTGTTGAGTATACATTGTTGCTTTCACTTCGTTGGCTTGTGTATTTTTACAGGTTCAACATCCCATAAGCCTTGGAATAGAGCAAGGATGAAACTAGCAAGGACAAATGACGTTTAAAAGGTATGCCATTTATCTCTTGTTATTTAGTATGC
>JASDQU010587599.1:59393-79056 GCA_032191745.1 Picea mariana | reverse complement strand
CTCTTTGATCACATACATAGGTTTTGTTGAGTATACATTGTTGCTTTCACTTCGTTGGCTTGTGTATTTTTACAGGTTCAACATCCCATAAGCCTTGGAATAGAGCAAGGATGAAACTAGCAAGGACAAATGACGTTTAAAAGGTATGCCATTTATCTCTTGTTATTTAGTATGCCTCATAATTAAAACTTAGGGAGAGTTTTATATCCTGTCTTGTTTTGTTCTAGTTTCCTGTGCAAGCTAGGGAGATCTGTTTGTGTCCGCACTTACCAATTAGTCCGATAATAAAATTGGCGACCATACTGAGGAGACGTTTTTTTCAAATACTTTTACGAGAATGAAAAGAACAAGATCACTTGACAATATTTTCATGTTTAGAGATTTTGAAAAGAGCTTAAAAGGAACCCCCTGGAGTCCCCTTTAAGCTTTTTTCAGACTCTCTAAACATGAAAAGTAAACATGAAAACAATCTTGAGCTTAGTCTTTGTTCTTTCTCATGCTCGTAATTACATGAGAATGTCAACGAGTAAACGTTTATCATTTTTTCGGACTCACATTGGTAATACAGAAAAGCAACCCCCTAGAGTCCCCTTTAAGCTCTTTTCAGACTCTCTAAACATGAAAATATTGTCGATCGATCTTGTTCTTTTCACGCTCCTAAAAGTATTTGAAAAAAACGTCTGATGAGAGGTAGATTATCTATTTTTCGRTCTCATCAAACTACTTTATGAAAAAGGACATTTTGGAGTTTATTTTAAGTGTTTTTCAGACTCTCTAAACATGAAAAACCCTTGAGTTTTATTTCTTTGGACTCATAAAAGAAACATCAAAAGGCCCATATGCGATCGAACCACTCCTTCYTAAKGTTTTTTAAACATACTCCGAGGGACTCATCCAAAGGATGAGATTACAGTTCAAGCATATGTTATTCTCCTCGAGCTTGTGTAAAAATAAAGAGGTACTCGCCAAAAATGGTGGGGGGGRAATTGGGAAAGAAATGTATCTAAACTTGTATTCTATGGAAGAGTCTCTTTTGAACATGACACCCTTTCACTCGCTTTGTGTCTAGGTTGGAAAAMTCGCTTGTCTCATGATCACACTCCTTTATAAGATTACAAATCARTCTGTGATCCCTATTATTGAGTCAATGTTTCCAAGACAGTTGTTGTGTCGTCAATATGTTCAAAAATAATTTCAACCCAAAAACCCTTATATTGCGTCAACCATTTCTGCAGTCCTTAAGCTTTCTATTACATCAACCATCCCCGAGTCAGTGCTAAATCACTTGTTACTCCGATCTACCTCAAATATTTTTACTTGTTTCATTGATGGGGGATACATTAAGGCCCTTCTGTGACGAGTTTTTTCCTGTTGACTTCAACTCATTATCCAAGAATTAGACTTAGAAACTAATTGGTACCTTGGAACTTGCATGCCTCAGTGGAAGGTTTCCTTGCTTTCGACAGTGGGTTTTCATTATTGACCCCTAATCGGGAGATTCCGTCGAGTGTTTGACTTCAGCTCACAAATTCGCACCCGTTGGATTATACTAGTGTACCTTGGGAGTCATTGACATTAATGGTGATTTCCCTCGCACTTTTTAATAGTATACACTAATGACCAGTAATCAAGTGGTTTCTACCATGTTCAACTTCGGCACATGTATTCGCATGGTTAGATTCATACTGTAGAGTGGTGGAGATGAAGACCCTGAATATTTTTTGACAGATTGAGGTTTTGTTGGAGTATATTCATATTGTATTGTTGCATAGATCCAATGTGTATGTATCATGTCTATGTTCAAATTTGAGTCTTTAACACATAGATCCACAATGTATTTTTGGTGGTTATGTTCAGATTTGAGTCATATTGGCATGGATCCACAATGTATGTTTGGTGGCCATGACCTGTCTTACTTGACATGGATCTTTGCATGTCGAAATTTATGCTTTGAATAATTTGTATTCTGAGTATGGGAATGCCTACCTCAGTGATGATATATTATTGTACTGTATTTCCTTGTTTGTTGGCAGGTTTTCGACCGACATGTTTCTTGTTCCCTACACACACTTGAAAAAGTGTTTCAGCGATCACTTTGTTCTAACTTCATACTTTGGGGGGCTCTCTGTTACACATTATTTTTTTCACCCCTATGTGCGTTAATGATGTAAACATATCCTTTGTCTTGAGAAGGATCAATGGCATGAATCCCTGAAGAAGAATGAAGATACATTTTCCCAGACAAATGGAATTATACTTTTCCTTTATCAAAAACCTTAGAAAATGGGATCATCGCACCTTGCTTAGTGTCAAGGGTGCGAAGATATAGGATCATCGCAGGTTGCACCACAGTGGCCTGCGACGTCATCACCGTTTTCTCAGTGTTAAGGGTGCGACGATTTTGCTATAAAAATATTTGCCTCACCCTATGCAATCTTGCACAAAGGGCCTTTTTCCATTTCCCTATGCAGACTTATCATCCCCAGTATGGTCACCAATTATGTTACGAGGAAAATCTCTATATGGATAGGGTAAACCACAATAGATGGAAATGACTACAGAAATCAACTCTCTTCTCAAGTATGCTATGAAAACAAATATGCTATCAAGACAAGATAAAAGGCCCACCTCGTCCATACGTTCGATGAAGTCCACCGTTGAGCACTTGACCCAAAGCAATATACCTGCAACTAGTCCTCAACACCAAGCAAAGCAAGCATATGGTGATATTATATGATGTCCCTCAACCAACCCTCACGGTGGGAGGTTGGAACCTCCCCTCTCACAGATCCAATCCTAGCTATTCTCTTTCAGGAGCCAATACTCAAATGGGTGCTTATTCTACTTACTACACCCCATCCTTGTATCCTTCGTTCACCATGTTAGTTCCTTCAAAAACTTTTCCCATGTCGAGTCCTCATGTATCCCATAGTATTTCATATGGGGAGAATCATTTTTACGGTTCGGGATACCCTCTTCATGGACCCCCTTCACAAGGGGGAAACTTATATCCTCACTTGAATAGTCCTTATCATACTTCTGTCTCTTCACAGACTTCAGTGATGATGCATGTTCAAACCTCTCTAAATCAATTAAGTGGAGGATACTACATTTTCGGACAAGAAAAGGGGGTAAACCAAGACCCTTCATGTCCTACAATGTTTCAAATTCAATATTTCCCTGGACCTTGGTATCTAATGCCACAACCCACCACTAGTCCAGTCATTGCCAGTTATACTGGAGCTCCATCACCAACCTATGCCAGTCATGTTGGAGATGGGTTGACGACCTCTGCAAGTCATGTTGACAACCTTCTAGTCATGTTGGGGGCATCACTCTAGTCTCCACGAATCATATTAATGCCACATCTCCAACCTCTGTACATCATGTAGGATATGAATCTCTCACCTATGCCAATCATGTTGAGAGCATGTCACCAGTTGTTTTGAATGACGTTGGGGGCATCAAGAAGCCTAGATGTCTTAGACGTAAGCCTAAATTCCTTTGCAGGACTTGTGAAGGAGATCACCTTACTTGTTTGTGTCCATCTATTGCTGAGATACCAAAAGTGTGGGGCTAACCTAAGGGCCCTTCAAATTTTGAGGCATCTGTGGTTTCCCACCACCTTGTTTCTCCTTTGATTAACATAGCGATAATGTCGTTGCAATCCTCTCCTGACCACACCCCCGTTGTCGAGGATGGTGTGCCCCCTATCCATTTTATTGTGCATCCTCTTCAACCTAGAATTGAAGATGTGGTCATACCAGTGCAATCTTTGGTCAATCCTGCTCTCCTTGTGGAGGGTGATGCTTCCTTCAACCATGTCTTTAGCGTTCATGATATTGCACCTTCTGAACAAGAGAGAGTTTTACTCTCCTGAGTTCTCTCCCTCCGAGTCTGGAGGATATCCCCTTCGATTGGGACAGTCTTGTGGGGTATCCAATGCTCCCCCCGATGTCTTTTCCTGTAAGAGACATTATTCGATATATCACGGACACAATATCCTCTGCTAGTGCTTTATCCTTCTTGACTTGGAGAGTTTTGGGTTTTTCCAAGCTTATGTTAGCTATTCGTAAGATACTGACATTCCACAAAAGTCCAGCATGGGAGCCTTGGCCTCCCCCATGACTGGCCACCCAGAAACTCTTAACGAGTTTGATTTAAGCTATTTTCCGACTCGTCTAAAAAGTGAAAATATTGTCGAGTGATTTTTCCCTTTCACACTAGTTAAATTGGACTTGAAAGGTCATGAGTCTTAGTTAAGCTCTTTTCCTACTCGTTTTCAAAAATMAAAAATATTGTCAAGTGAACTTGTCTCTTTCACACTCATAAATTGGATTTGAAAGGACATCTATTTGGCACAAGTTTATCCCTTTTTCACACCAAGTAGACTAAATGACATAAAAAAGGACATTTTTTGGCGTTAAGTTGTGATTGCATATCATGACTTTGCTTGCAGTATTGAGCCTATAGAAAAACCATTTGCCTGAGTAGATTTTCATCCTCAACCAAGCAGGGCCTCGTTTATATTCTTCGCAATTTGACACCCTATACCTAGGAGGGAACATTCCCTCAAGTGTCCATTTGCCGCATGCATATCCTTGCATTGAGCATAGGTATGTTCCACTGCTAGAACTAGTTTTGCTTACTTGTGACACTCGTTTCCTCCTCTGTATCATAGAATTCATTTGTTATGAAAAAACAAAAAAATATGGGGGGGAAGGGAGTATTATCTTATATCGACAACATTCTTGTCGCCTTTGAACAAAGCACAAAGTTATTTGAGTCCATTCATCATCATAATTTTGGGATTAGCATGGCCTTAGGAGGCTAATATCATTACAAAGTACTCTCTACCGACTGGTTACTCTTCCAGTCCCTATGGAGAACTTGATTGATGCCTCCTGCATCTCATGGTTTCATCATTGAGTCTATGTTGTCGGAGTCTTCCATATGTCTCATTCTCTTGTTCAAAGGATGTCTATCAACTTGTGTCGACCACTTCTCAGAAATCTTGACTTTGCATGCCAGCCATGCTCTCATTTTTTCTCAGAATCACATGATATTGTAGTCCTATCATGCACCCTGGTTCTACTTTCATCATTGGTAGGTAACCTTGAACACAATAGTCGATACTTCATCATTGGTCATTAACTGGGTGGTTTCCCTTGTGTTCGACGGCAAGACATCTATTCACACATTGGGATTCATGCAGTGTTTGGATGCCATTAGCCTTATTGGTGGTTTCCTCGCCTTTGTCAGCAGTTTTCATCATTGGCTACTATTCAGAGGGTATTTTTCGTGTACCGCTTGCACTTGGCACATGCAGAAGATGCACAGGGTCGTTGGTTTGTGAACATGTTCTTCATCTGATTTCCTCCAAATCATGAAGCTCCTTCTTTGTACCTCGTGTTGATTGATGAGAGATTCCTTAATTCTCTCCTTTCAGTGGGTCTCCTTCCATCGACTTCAACTCATTTATTCTGGAAATGGGACCTAGAGTCTTATGAATACCTTGAGGCTTGCAGTCATTAGTGGCAAGTTCTCTCGCCATCGACAGTTGGGAATACATCAATGTCTCATGATCGATGGATTATTCAGGTGTTTGACACCGACTGCTTTATTCACACTTGTAAGAATGTACTCGGTGCCTTGACACCTTCTTTCATTATCACTAGGTTGTCTCGCATTTGTTAACAGTATACCTCAATGATCGATAATCAAATGATGTCTCATTGTGTTCAACCTCAACTCCTTTATTCACATGATGTAGACTTGCACCCTTGGTGAATTGTGTAGAAGACTTGAAGACATTAGCATGTGGTCGCAGCTTTCCTGAGTTGTTGCTTCCTTTTCATTGGACCGGTACCTATATGACTTCAGTGATCATGGGAGATCAGATTGTACTCCATTGTATACAAATATCTTTAGATTGGTTTTGAGACTGGTTCTATTGGGCCTTGTTTGTGACTATGACAACTTTTGGCATGTAACCGCACTTATATTTTCCTATTCATGGCCATGGACAATTGTTTGGTATATATTTTACATGGATCTGCAGTGTAATTCTATTGGAAGCCATGTATGCAAAGTCAGTACAGAATGTTATGAACCACTAGTTCTTCCAACCGGTTCCCCATCACTCCACTTTTGGTTTGTTTATAATGTATTTCAGCCATCGCATATACTCCTCTGACCTCACACATTAGGGGGCATTTATTATAGCAAGATTTGCCTAACCCTATGCAATCTTGCACAGAGGGCCTTTTTCCATTTCCCTATGCAGACTTATCATCCAGGTTTGTAAAATCAAGAGCTAAAAATACATATTTTTCCACATGTACGCATCTTGCCTACTATACAGCATGTGTATACGCAGGCTGCTCCACTACAGCCCGCGTACATCGGGATTTGTGCTAGAAAATGAAAATGAATGTCGGGTTTCCATGTCACGACAGGAGATCTATGATCCTTAGCCTTCCATATACTGGAAACGTTTCGACTCGTCCCTTCAGTTCCATTTTGAAGGCTATAAATGGGCCAATTACGAGCTATGGAAGAGGGAGAAAGAATTCAACTTTGAGAGCAAAGTTACTCTGGAGAAATTATTTACTTCATATTGAGTCTACATACCTTTATCCTTTAAGTATGAACACAGTGTTCAGCCCCCAAGCTCTTCCCTTATTGATTGAGAAACTCATTGCTTCTCTATTATGAGCTTTCCTTTGGTGGAGGCCCATCTAGAAGGAACTTAGTTTCTCGGTTCTGAACCGTGCCGAAACGGAAGTCTGTAACTTTTGTTGATTGTATATTAATAGAAATACTCTTTTCCTGTCTAATTGATATCTTGAAAATATTTGAATTAATATTCCATGGGCGTATTTTTCATGTTTATTAATGGATTATGCTATTGAATGTGCTAACATCATATAATATCACCATATGCTTGCTTCGCTTGGTTGTTGAGGACTAGTTGCAGGTATATTTCTTTGGGTCAAGTGCTCAATGATGGACTTCATCGAACATCTGGACAAGGTAGGCCTTTTATCTTGTCTTGCTAGCATATTTGTTTTCATAGCACACTTGAGAAAAGAGTTGATTTCTGCAATCATTTCCATCTGTTATGGTTTACCCTAGTCATAGAGATATTTTCCTCGTAACAGATTTTCGTACGAAGGAAAAAGAGGAATTTCTCGAAAGTTCTAGAATAGAATCTTCAAGGGTGAGGTGGATTTCGATCGGTTTGGATCTGATTCACATCCTTGATCTCTTGGGATCATCCTAACCTCCTCACCTTATCCTTTTATGCTTATAAAAGGAGGGTAGTTCTCATGGGGAAAGTTAGATTGGAAAGGTGGGATTGAGTTGGCTAGCTTTTGGTGTGCGCTTGAGTAATTTTTGTAGCTTTGGGATTTTCTTTGTCAATATAGATTGTTGGTCTCAGAATCTGTGGAAAAATAAGTGTGTGGGAAGCAAAGAGATTTTGGAAGGAACCTGACAACATCAAGGCATATGGTTGTATCTTTCTTTCACATTCTTTAATACAGTGATATATTTCTTTCTCGTAAAATCATTCTTATTTTATTGTATGACTCCTTGATCACATACATAGGTTTTGTTGAGTATACATTGTTTCTTTCACTTCATTGGATTGTGTCTTTTTACAGGTTCAACATCCCATAAGCCTTGGAATAGAGGGAAGATGACACTAGCGAGGACAAACGACATTTAAAAGGTATGTCATTTATCTCTTGTTAGTTAGTATGCTTGATAATTAAAAATGTCTTGTTTTGTTCTAGTTTCTTGTGGAAGCTAGGGAGATATGTTTGTGTCCGCACTTACCGATTAGTCTGACAATACTGTGTTATTCCCTGAACACCTAGGGAGATTCTCTTTGAATTTAGGAAGTGGACGAGTAGCAGGTGTTAGGTTAAGAGGAGAGGAAACATGCCACAGAGTAGTTGTAGCATCTTCTTCAAATTGAAAGAGCCCATACTTTTTTATGACCTTGGCGGGGTTTGTAGTAGATTAGACAGAGACTTGACGACTATATAAGCTACCAATCACTGACAAGGCTGAAGGTTGAGATGAAGAAGCACCTCTAGTGCCACCAAAGCCACCACTAGATGCCATCTTATGAACGATAGGTAAGGGAGAGAAAGGCGAACTGGCTGAATCAGACAAAGTTCTCCTTAGAGTACTTTATTGGAATGAAAAACAACGTTTCTTCTTCCTATTTCAGCAATAGGGTTGATCTCAGGTGATAAACCTCTTCTTCTCCTAGAGATGTGAGGGTTTGAGGACATGAAAATAAGATCAAAACTTTAGGAAAAAGAAACCTATGGTTGATTCCTCGGTTGTCTTTGCCTAGCTTCCCAACATTCTCGGACACTTATGTCTTGTTCAATCACTACCCACGAGCGTTCAAGCTCAACCCGGGTATTAGCAATCTCTAAGATGGTATGAAATAAGGTTAAAGAAATGTTGGTCTGATCTTTAAGACCAGGCTCAATATTGGGCTGCCTTGCAACAGGTACAGTCATGAAGAAAAAGAAACAGTCAAAAATCAAAAGCAGAAATATAAATATATTCAATGATAATCAAGCATACAATCAACTAAATATATATGGAAGATCTACCCAATATGGTCGCCAAATAAATGTTGAGGAAAACATATGAATTATCTTACTCAAGCATTTTCAAATCTTGCTTGGCTAAGGAAAGATAGTCAGGAATAATACCCTATGTTTTATAGCCTCAAAATGTATTTACCAATCCACAAGTATTAATTACAAGGGATTAGGCTCATTTTTTAATGAAAATATTGTTGCAAAATATGAAATTTTTATATAATTTTATGAACATATACAAATTGCAGAAAGTAAATGTGGAGATCAAAAGCAAAAGTAACCAAGTCATAAATTAACACAAATGAGACAAAATAGCAATCGCTTTATTTCATTCCAATAAATCAAAAGTATCTTTCTCTTTACAAAAATCCCTGTGAGGGCATGGACCAAGGTCAAACTTAGATATCCCCGACGAAAACCTGTTGGAAGCCCTATGTAATCTCGTTATTTGAACGATAAATGACACTTTCTGTAGCTGCCTTCACTTCATATTATCATTTTAGGATGATTGTTGGGTTATAAAAGATTTTTTATTATTCTTTTATATTTGCGTTTTCATGCTTTATTCATGGCTGAAAGAATGAATCAAGCATGGAAAGTTAGTTTCGTATTATATCCCTATTTAAAACATGCTTTTAAAGGTTCATTGTGCTTACATCTACTTCATATTTAATACTTGAATGATTTTCCTTTTTGATTTTGTTGAATGTCGATATAATACCAAATGTTGATTCGCATTTGAATTATAAACATATTTATTTGAACCCTTTGCAAACCAACTATAGTCATTCCTAGACATGGGAATTAAATGCACCAGAATCGTATCATGTACTTGGTATTTGGCTGGCAGAGTGAATTGACGAGATTTTCATTATGAGTTGAGGGTTTGTGTTATGCTCTATACTTGAGGCTTTCATTACCAGGAGTGTTCAAACTTTGTGACCGAAACCTTCATGTTTATACTATGATCGCGCAAGGGTTTTGCTTGTTTTGTTCCCATTTTATCCACTTAGACTTCTTCCTTTTACTTCTACCATCTAAACCCACAGCTAGCTTGAGTCACCTCTATTACAGTCTATTCATACTCTTAATGGCTCTTGTTTTCTGAATAGAGCCGAATGGATCTCAAGTGTTGTTGTCGCATGATGACGTGGACGACAATTTGAAAGGCCAAGGTTGGGATACTTTCATTAAGAGGTTCGAAGGGTATAACCTTCGCGTGGCTAAGGAATTTTCACAAACATTTGATGGATATAGAGAGAAGGTTGGAGATGTTCAGTTGGAGGTGATTGCAGAGTTTTTGAGCGAAGCCACAGGGCTTCCTCTCACCGGTCAAAAGCGGTTCAAGAATTCAAAAATCAAAGAAGTGCCATGGAGCCTCTTCATGACCTCCAGAAAGATTGATTGTTGTGAGAAAGGTATTCATGTTTCTCTGCTTAAGGTTAGATGGCATGGTCTCTTATCAATTCTTAAACAGTTTATAACCTATGAGGGTTGTTATGGCCTAGTTTTTCTTTATCATGTGCGGTTGCTTATGCACTTTATAGGTTTCCATTTGAATGTGTCGTTTTATTTGCTAAGGAGTCTGTACAAGATGTCTAAAAGATACAAGAAGTAGAGCCTCGACTCTAGCCTCTTTCACCATGGCTTAGTTAAAATGTTGTTGGTTCACCATTTGATAACCCTGGGTGATGATTGGGATGGGTTCTTAGCCTGAAATGGTTTTTCTATAGTCATTCCTATAGAAACCCCTATGCTGGATAAGCTTTTGATAAAGAAACAGTTTGAGTTCTCAAGTAACGAGCCAGAATATTTGAAGAAAAACCCTCGTGACGAGGCAATACCCAATCACTTTTCACATGGGCAACAGGATGTTGGTTCTGAGTTAAATAAAACCCCTATGCATGAATTAATTGTTGGCCATAACACTATTGTAAAATCTGATAGCAAAAACCCTCGCAAATAGTCAAACCAAAAGCACGAAATGTTAGGGTTCAGAAATAAAAGAGTTGGTCAGCTCTTTTTGAGAAGTTTTAGAAATGGACCTAAGCCTCATTTGAGCTTGATCGACCCGATCAAGATCAATGAGGATTCAGATCCTGAAATCGAAAAGTTTCTCGCAGAAGAAGATCCAGATTGACATAAATCGGATCCTAATCAGCCATATGACTTTGTTAACAATATTCCACCATGTCTCAAGGATAAAAGTGAGTTCGATGGTATCAGGCTTGGTCCATGAAAAGTGACAGGAAGCATTGATGCAACTAGTCTTGACTGTATGCCCCATCAATAGATAGTTTCCCCTGCGCATTATGAAGTCTGCCTATGTTGGATCGAACGATATTATATTGATATTCCTATTCTCCAAGATCGAATTAAATTGCTAGCAAACCACAATGAATTACTCATAAAAGAAAATCGTGAACTCAGAGCAAATGAATAGAGACAAGCCAAACATCTTGAGAAGACAGACAACGTTGTGATAAAGAATGCAGACAATGTGAATGCAATAATCAATTCCAAGCTATCTTGATCCATGTTTAGTCATTGGTTTGAATGGTAAAATGATTTTTTCCCTCTTATTACAGTCATGATATTTGTTTTGAATCAAATCGGTTGAAATTAGATTTATTTTGCCAATATAAGACTAGCTACAGAATCTCACGATTCTTTAGCCAAGTCATTTTTATATAAAATTTAGTAATTAGTTGTTAATAAATTATCTAACTTGTTCCTATTTCGTTTTTCAGGACATGGTATATCTGATGTTGATTTTATGAGGTGGAACATGTTCGATCTAGTTGATTAGTATCTCCTTTTTGTTTCTTTTGTAAATAGAAAAAAAAACTTTCATAAATCTTTGAAGATACAATTTGATCATGAGTGGCTGTAGGCCCTCCATATTTGTAATGTTTTGATCTTATGAGATTTGATCCTATCTTGGGAGATATGAAGTTGAGATTTCAAAAACTCTTTAAATACTCTCTATTTTGTAAATGAAAGGCATCTTGGCCTGGAACCAAAGATGGACGAATGATTTCCCAAGACTTAATGAAACAGCGTACAACATTTTGGCTTTAGTCCTTTGTTAATGGTGTTTCATTAATGTTTTGTTTTATTTAATCCTAGTGTATTAATATGTCTTGTAGCTTTAGAGTCAATGATATGTTATGTTTCAGGATATTCACGTTATAAATATCGTACATAATTATTTGTTCCAGATATTAACACTGTGATCATCTTTTCAATTTAAATATCATGATTTCTCTTCGATGTTTAGTTGAAAAATGAAGTGAATGTATTACATTTAGATTTTTCTGACTGTAATTATTTACGATCATAAGATCACAGAATTAACATGTGTTCCCTATTATGTTTCTAAAAATTATGGCTACCAATACATTCTATGAGTTTATTCGGAACAGTTTTAGTATAAGTCTATTGCAGATTTATCTCGTAGACGTGGTTGTTGGATGCTCTTGATTCATACAGAGGCACGGACACATCAGACAAACTAATATCAGGTTAGCTCTTTTTTGTTTCCAATTTATTTTGTTTATATATTAGCGGAACCAGAAAGTGGAGATCGACTTTGACTATCTGTACATGTGTGTTTCATAGTTAATTAATTCAAGTTCTATTAGATTTATAGAAAGAAAACAAAAAAAATATTTAAATGTGCTTTCTTTATCTGCTTCTCAAAAACAATTATTTTTACCTTGATTTCATAAGTTTCTACTAAAACTTGCAATCTGTAAATGTTGTTCATAAGTGAAATTTTTATGTTTTCTTTTTCTACGTAAACACATTTACAATAGTTATATCAGAGTATGTATATATTTAGTATATTTTTTTAGCATTAGTTAATTCTTTTAGGATTTTCGATTGCCTAATGGAGCCATTGAACCCGTCAGAACAAGTTACACCAAACAACTTGGGTTACTTAGACAACCCCGAACCAGACTTGTTCTTCCAGTTGACGGACGGTCAATTTTGCCCGTGAACAAATGGTGCTAGAAGGAGGGCTAGAGGTCGATTTAATGATTAAATATTTCATCCCTCAACCTTTCATAATTCCATATTTATAAATCCTTCTTCTGTGTCATCTTATAATGCACTATAAGGCAGGTTAGATGACAAGCTAACTATTTGGAGTCATTTTCTTCAAATTCTTCATGGCTCCTGCCCAAATCATTGTGTTGGAACATGCTTTCCACTTCTCATTACCTGATGTTCCCAACAAGACAGTTGATCTCTTTCCATAACTCACTTTTGATGATGAAGGGAACACATCTGCAGTAGACCATATCTCTATTTTTTTTTATAAGTGTTTAAGACATAAGATCATCAATACTAATGTTACATGCAGATTGTTCGCTCTCACTTTCCGAGGTTGGGTTAAAATTTGGTTTGAATCTTTTCGGCTAATTCTATTCATTCTTTGTCGGAGTTTGTAATTGAGTTTTTATCAGATTTTACCAACTATGATTATGATGAATTAAGTGAAGAATTAAGTTGCTTAAGGAATGAAAACAGTGAATCATTCAATGATTTTGCAATTAGGTTCATTCATGTTTGTACTAGATTCCCTTTGAAAGAAATGTTGCTTATTAATGAATGGTTTGAATATCTCATTTCTCTCTCGGACAAGCAAGATCAATTAATTGTTAACCAATCTGAATTGAGCACTAACACTCAATCTCAAGATGGTTCAAATTTTGATGTTGATCTTGAAGATTTTGAAGCACCACAATTTTTATCAACTTCTTTCATTTTGGCAAATCATGAGCAACATCAGCTTTTACAAAATACGATTTACACCTCTAATCATTCCTTGTCAAGGATGTATCCTCCTGTCGAAGAAGGAACCTTGACTTTAAAATATGACAGTTGTCACACTCTCATAGATTTTATAATTGTTTCTAAAGTAAAAGAGACTGAATGTAAAGTTGATAATCATGTGGATGATAAATTTTCCCCTAATTTATTTGAACAAGTCCATGATCAATCAGTAGGAGACAAAATCATTAGTCAGACTATTAGACAACCTTCTATCTCTAGTGATTTTCTCTCAAATTTTCCCTTACATAATGAAACTGTCCCATATTCTTTAAAAGAGAATACAACAGAGGTTGATCAGTTTATACAAGGAGATGGGAAAAAACCAGATTTCAAAACGCATATACCTATCATTCCAAGAGATGCATTTTGTCTCCTTAATTCTTCTACATGTTATTCCTTGTACCCTGATATTTTTTATCCTAATGTTGTGCAATTGCATGTTCCATATTCCTTTGGAGAGAACTCAACATTATATAATCAGGTACAAAGAGATTACCGAATAGAAGATAAAAAAGGGAAACAATTCTGCCCATGAACATATTAATTTGTATTCTCATCAATTGTTTGTGGGTAAATCAAGAAATGATTTGAAAGAGTCCCAAAATGCATCTTCCATTGATTCATCTCAATTTGTGTTTTGAGAATGATCTAAATTTTTCCACGATCAATTATTTGAGGTTGAAAAGTATAATCGGCCAAATATTACTACCAATGATGATTATTCAAAAATTTTGTTCGTTCCATTTAGTTCACCTCAAATAGTTAACCTTGAAATATCTAAGCTCAATGAAAAGTTTCAAGAGAATGAAACACGTATTTTCCCATCGAGAATCATGATAAGTTCGCGTCGTCGTGATCCAACCTTTTTACAAGATTCTTTCCTTAATAGTCTAATACTTTATTCTCATCAGGAATATTTGTCGCATGTGAATTTTTTCAAACAATCCCATGTCAGTAATTGCATGTATTATGAAAGGATTGCAGATTGGTTGGAGTATTCATATCTCGAAAAGTTTCTAGGGAATGGTAAGATTATATTCACTTTATTTAGAGATCAAGGAGGTAACTTTAACACACTCATTTTRTATCCTTCAGATGGAGAAAATATGGAACGAAAGGAAAATTGTCAGGAGGATGGGGCACTCCGATCTAGGCCGAGGGTTATCTCAGGTCCCCATAACTCTCACGAACTTCACAATCTCATTTTGTCGTATTTTTGTAACCCATATAATGACAAAATTGTAGAATAGMAAGAGGATTCATACAAAAAGAATGTTCAAGGGAATGGTAAGATCATGCTTGCCTTGTTTTTAAATGATGATGATAAAGGTAAGTATGATATATTTTTGTCATTTTTTGATATACTACCATTCTTGCTAGTAATTTTTTATTTTGTTTCCATTGCAGGATTGAAGTTACTCTGACGGCTACATTGGAAGCATGACTTTATGTAGTATTTTGATTTGCTTAGTAGTTAGAGTAGGTTTTCTTTTAGCTTTATTTCTCATCGTTTCTCTTTGTAATAATGCAGTCATGAACACAAGTGGATGCACCAAGAGAATCACAATATGACCGTTGTCAGGGAAGTCCACTTTGACCCTTTCTCTCAGCTTTTCAAAAATGCAGTATCATCATGATTTTATTTTTTTTAAATGAAAAGTAAAGAGATAAGTAAATCTGAACTGTAAATTCATCCCTGGCTCAAGGTGCCACGAGTAGGATTGCATTCATATTAATGAGTATTTATCTATTTTCTTTTAGTCTCTCAAGAGATATTTCACGTGATGATTTCAGATCCACCCTCTTGAAAATATTTTTGATTTTCATTTTGTTCTTCATTTTGGTTCTTTTCATTTTGCTTGTTTTTGGTTTGTTTTCTGAAAAAAATTATGTCTATGTCACCATTTAATTCATGAAAGGAAACTCGAATGTCTCATCATAAAGTAACAGTCAGGGTCATCTCAAAGTATCAATGCTATAAATTGATGAAACTCGGACTAGCAAAAGAAACTTCTTGTTCAGACTAGTCTTCCTGGTTTCACTTTATAATCATGAGAAGATACGATCATCATTGAAACTCTTTACGTCGTCCCTGTTTTTAAAGAAAACAACTCAAGTATGCCTTCTTGTCCTTGAAAATTTATTCTTATCAGAAAACTAAATTTGAATCATGGTGAAGTTCATCAAGCGAAATTTAAGCTGGAACGGACTTGTTCTTCCAGTTGACAGACAATCAATTTTGCCGATCAACAAAACCATACAAAAGGACTCTGACAAGAAGTAAAAACTGAACTTTAAAATCTGGATCAGCTTGCCACAGACTGCTGCCAACTTGACTCTGCACAATATCCTTTATCAGTTATGAAACTCAATCCATAAATAAACAAGTATACATAGACTATCAAAGATAAATCAACACCTATGAAACAAACATCTAAATGATATCATTCAACTTTGAACCTTGCTGTCTACAATAGGAACCTGCTGTTAAAAATAGAATTAGGCCTTTAATGAATTGAAGAATGGATGAAAACTGAACTATCTCATGAAAAACACAAGATAAAACCTTAGTATTGTTTGCTCCTTCTATTCTCCTCTTGTTCTTCCTTCTCATTTGGCTTTTATGCATTCCAAATTAGTTGAAGTAGTTCAACTACCTCAATTAGTTAAGTTAACTAAACTGAACTAATATTAGTTTAGGTGAAGTAATAATAATAATAATAATAATTAAGGGTATTTTTATTAAATAATAACTAAGTAGGTGGGACCCCTTGTGACTCCCCTTTATTTCTTTACAAAAATAAACACAATTAGACAACCAATTAAACACATCCCTCCTTGTGGCTCCAATAATTATTTCCACAATTTGAAATTTAAATATCAAAAATATTTCAAATTATATCCAAAACATGTAAATATCCACATTATCCAAAAAATAGTTTGTTGTCCAAAACTTTCTGCAGTCCATTGTCTTCAACAAATCAATCATAAGCACATAAATCAAAATCCATATTTTCCACTTTGAGAGGCAATCCTTCTTCTGTCACTGTAGTCCCCTTTGGACTTCCCAGAATTATCCTTAGGTTGGGTTGAACCTTGAGGCTTAATCTCACTAATAACATGGGAGAAATTGTCCCTCAAGTGCATATAGGAGGACATTGACTTTGTTGAGTCACTTGAAGGAGATGAGGGGGAAGCAACAACTTTATCTTTGTGTTGCACATGGGGAGCCTCGATTTTGAGTCATTTGCTAGCATGAGAGGATTGTATAGGTGAGTGTGCAGGGGAAATTATAGCATTTGGGTTTATAGGCGGAGGAGGAGGAGACAATGACAAGTTGGGCCAACCACGATGGTGGGAGACTGTCGGATGAACAATCTCTTGTGATCAATCATTCTCTGGAACTTCTGGTTGCATATATACATGGAGAGGCACATGGATATCAGGGATATTTTGGGGCTGGAAGGGAGGCCCCTCTCGTCTAGGTTGAATTATCCCTTGCCCAATCCAATTGAAAAACCTAGCTTGAAAAAGATGGTTCAACTCCTGAGGATCGACATCAAAATGAATTGAGAATTTGGGCCTTATAGGCCCTCTGTTCCAATTACCTCTTCCCCTATTGTTTTTTCCATGACTGCCTCTTCTGAAGAAACTCATCTTGTATGCAACAATTTATTAGCAACTAGCCCTTAACAAACCATACATGACATTCTCTTTATATGAAACAAAATTTGACTCATAAATTAACATAAGACCCATGCAATTCAATCCATAACAATTATTTAATAATTTCCTAATGAGCAGGGAGTGCAATAGGGTTCATGGGATATTTGGGGGGATTGTAATGAGCAAAAAAGTGATATCATGACAGGGAGTAATAACACGAGTACTGATCAACAATTCATTAAATAATTAACTGTGCAATCAATACCAAAATATATCAGCTACCACATATTCCTATGTCATCTTTTACCACTGCCATACAGAGTCTTAACTTTATTTTATTGAACAGGATGTGTAAAATGAAATTGGGATCGTGAGGGGGTTATAATGAGCAAAAAAAGTGATATCATGATAGGGAATAATGCATATATTGTTCATAAAAATAAATTAAATCAAACAACAACCATAAATTTGTTCCAATCACAATCCAAGAGCATCCACTTTTAAGACCAAAATCATTTAATTGTTCCTTAATTGCAGACATAATACTTGTTGTCTTCGAAAAAAAAAAAAAAATTAATTTCCCAGAATTCTTCAATTATATAAATCTGTGCATCCTATACAATAACTATGCAAATATCATTTCCAATTCCACAATAACATCATAACCATTCAAGCCACAGTCATATATGTTCTAATGCTAACCTTTTCCTTTTAAAACAAACATAATATGCATAGTGATTCCAATTATCCATATCCAATGTTCAATTCTTCAAATCAAATAATAATAGACCCAGTATTAACCACCAACAGTCGACTTCCAATACTGACTAGCACAGTTGTTGTGGGTGGGAATCCCTCCTACGTACTTAGAATTTAAGGGCTCTAATCATGCATGTAGAAAATGACCATTTCAAAGGCCTCTACTCTTTCCTATTCTCCCAACACAAAACCCCACATTCATGCAATACAAAGGTATCAATGAGATTTGGTAACTCTACCTTAAGTCCCTCGTTTGATGTCAATTTCTTTTCTTTAACTCACTCTATGATTGCAAGCCTCCTCCCAAAGCTGACCTGCATTCACACGTGAACAAACAAAAAGCTGCAAACATGCATTTCATATACTAATTGTTGGGTTAGTTGTGACAATATCCTAAAATAAACATTCAACTTGAACACATGATATGGCAAGACGGGAAAAGTATTCCTTTTTGTATTAATATTCACAAGAGTAAAATTACAATATGTGGTCGGCACTGCTCCTCGAAACTGGTCTTGGGCTCCTCTTCAACTATCCTCCAACTACTTTGCTCTATATTTCTCTTTTCACAAGGAAGGCTAAAGGTTGGGACAAGGGGAGTGTTCAATTGGGTATAGTTTCTTTACTATGATTTTCCTCCTTTCAAATGGGACCCTTACCCCTTCTTTTATAGGCTAGAAGGAGCTAGGTATTTGGTCGAATAACCGACCATGCATGGCTGAAAGGTTTAGTTAACTTGCCCAAAGTTGTGTGTGCTGTCAGCAACTTTCCTTTTTCTGTGCTTTTGTAGGTACACGCGGGTTGTATTGGGGCAGCCAGCATGTACACGCGTACAGTGATGGAGCAGGGCATGTGGGCCTTTATAAAGGGGGTTTTTAAGAAGAGTTGTTCAGTAGTGTTTTAGCAAATAAGGACTCTGAGATGGCCTGATGCCAGGTAAGTATGTCTGGTGAAAATTAGGGTTATAACAGATGCCCCCTAATGTGTGAGGTCAGAAGAGAATCTGATGGCCAAAATACATTATCAATCTTTATCGACGTACCAAACCAGTGAGCCCAGGGACCAGAATTCGGGAGGTGCCACCTGCAAAATAACAATTGTCTCACCAAGGCAGGCATACCCATGCTCGGGATGAAATAAAATCATGGATACCAATCAAATACATTGTAGATCCATGTCATATAACTATATAAAGTGTAGCCGCGAGCAATACACAGCGAAGCTACATCTCGAAATCAAAAAAGATATATATGTATAACATTCATCTTCTAGAATATGATAAGTCCTGATGGCTGGAGATGAGGACTTCAGAGCTCGAGCAACAACTTCAAAATATTTAAAACTTAGGTAGGATTGTAATATGAGTGTACGAGTTCACTACCCAGAGGTATTCGACGGCTCGTCGGCATGGACTAGAGGATCTTAATGGTCAGACTAGGCTTCATTAATTTCGAACAAAGACTTGATTGGACTTTTGGGATGGTTGGGCATGAGGGAAAGAGACAAACTGCAAAGGGGCCGACTTGGGCTTGGTAAAAATTCCCTTGGACAATAGCACAACAAATGATGAGACCCAGACAGCATGGCATTGACATAAGTTCATGATGCAGGAGGCAACGCAAACTCTCCATATGTTTGGAAGAATAACCAAATGGAGGAGGACACAACTCCATGTAGCGAGAACAGCTTCCTAAGGTCATATTAAATCCCAGAGTTTGACTAACAAACGAAAGGATGTGCTTTGTCCAAGGGTGACTCATTGTGTT
>JASDQU010587599.1:41477-59293 GCA_032191745.1 Picea mariana | reverse complement strand
CCCCACTCGGGGGGGCTCTACCCCCCTACGCGCCCGATGCATATGCTTAGACACTATTACTCGTGCAAATAATATAACACATACCCAACAATACATATATAAGAAAGAAACAGACACTTTCATATCACCATCACAAGAATCTTTGGTATGAATAGCAGTGTACTTTTGCACTAATATTCCATTAAACTCTAGAAATATTACAAAATTTTCAAGAGAAATGTCCCCTATTCTTCTACCAGCCCCTTTAGTCAATCAAAATTACAAATATATATAGAAAAAATGATTCCCCGAGATGAGGAGGTCGAGCTGAGCTACTTCCCAAAGTTGCATCTAGTTACAAAATTATAGAAACAAACTAAAACTACATGCTAGAAAATGTTAGAAATACTGAGAGGGGGGTGAATCAATATTTAGAGAAATTAGTATTTTTTAAACTATACTTCAATCAGATCATGTATTCAAATTATATCCAATCAGCAATGAAGAATATCCAATGAACAATAAAGAGTAGTATAAGAGATACACCAATACACCATGCACAATATATAAGAAGTAATCATGTATTATTGTTCAAAGGAAGTAATGACTTCCAAAGGTAGCTACAAATTCTTAATATAGTGGGAGGGATAAACCTCCAAAAGGAAGATAAAATCCTCCAATATCAAGATAGGTTTTACCTCTCTATCCTTGCCCCTTCCTTCCACCCAATAGTATATGAGAGATAATAAAACTTTATATTAAATCATCACTGTAACACCCCGGGTTTCGAACCCCCATTTTTAAATAATGTGTTGTTACATTGTTGAGAGGCCAAAGTGCCCAAACAATTATTAAAAGGCTAGTGTGCCTAAGAAATGTAATGTTTTGATCATTATTAATAATACATACATCATTGGCTACTAGACGGATAAGGACTAGAGTTATAGGGGGCTATGATTCCACAAGGGAGGGGGGGCTTGAGGGGATAAGTGTTTATTTCCTATTTTAATTACCCTTTGGTCTAAGGGGGATGGATCAGTTACATGCACTTCCTGGGGAAGGCCAGGAGGTTCTTGATTCCCCACTAATTACTTAAACCTGCCTCTAGTCTGATGGGGGGGTTCGGTTGATAGCTCGTCGCTCATTTTTTCTCATTCACTCCTTCATTAAATTTTTACTCATTCATTAATTCCATTCTTACCTATCACTCATTCATCCATCCTCATCAGTATATTGGCTTCAGAAAGGAAATCAAACTGTCGAAGAGAATCCATGGTATCATTGGCTATAGAGGTCACTGGTGTAAATCTAGCCATGACTTGAGGCCTTCATGTTTGAGATGTGTTGTCCTGTGTCCATCTTTGTTCATAGCTGCGAGTCCTAATAGTTTTAGCATTGAGATTCTGGACCAGTTGCGCTAGAGCCCTAGAAGGAAAAGAACTTCCTGAGGGACTACGTGGAAATTAAAGGTGGAGGTCTATTCTCTTCGGTGGTGCAAGCTAGGTAGAAGAGAGTTGGGTACTTGGATTGCTGTGAGTGTTGGGAAATCCTGTGAGAGTTTGAGTGTTGACTGGTTTGGGAAGCCAAGTAACACTCTGGAACCATCCTTGTGGATTCATAGCCCTGGCTCGGGGTTGACACTATTGTTGATATTTGGAACAGTAGTGTCTACGGTTGGGTGGAACATCCTTGGTTTGCAGCCAATTGGTGTCTTCTTTTATTAAGATAAGTGCTCTCTGTTATGGTATTATCTACTTGTATATGAATTTATTTCGTTGTGTATTTAATTATCATTTAATTAAATATTTAGAATATGCATACTTGCTGGTTATTGTTGTGAATTTAGTTAAATTCTTTTCTTTTATGCATCCTTTTTAATTAAAAAGGGTATCGATAAGAAAACAAAGTCCAAGGATGGGATTGAAGGTGGCATACCCTGGCCTATGGGTGGATGGGTATGTTATAGTTTGGTATCAGAGATTCTAGTTGAAACATTGAGCCGATATGGGCCAATTCTATTGATCAGAGTCTCTGATCGAGATCGAATTCTGACCGTGAATTTGAAAAGATCAGGAGGAATGGCATTGCAGAATCTACAGAAGAGCTAGAATGTCAGAGGGTCCTTTGTAATGGTTCGAAGGTATGTGACCGTCCCCTTTGAATTCAGGAGTGATCTCCACCATGGGATCAAGAGATATCCAGGATCGTTGAATCGGAGGGCAAGTGAACAAGGGTCGTCCAATGAAAGAGACGAAAAGGTGAAGTCACAACCATCAGATCCCAGTGGAGAAAGATATTGATGGCCAAGAGGCATTGTGGGGAACCAAAATGCATGGGATTTAATTCCCTAAGGCGGTCCCACAATCCAAACCACGGTTTCACTGAGGGGTTCTGTGTCAATGTTGAAATAATTGTGGGGCAGAAGGCGGGTTACTCCAAACCGCCAATGTGCGCCCCCGCAAATTGAAAGGCATTAAGTGATGTTACATGTTAGTGATCGAACATCAAAACTCTGAAGACACAAAGTAGATTCAGACCATTGATTGAGGTGGACGGCAAGAGATCCTCAACTTTGGTGGATAACCACTTCGAAAGAAAGACAAATGCGAAAATACAGAACTCCCGAAGCCCGGAGTTTATCTGGACCATCCACCAACAAGGACACATGGCGCCAGATCTCTCACTTCAAAGACTTAGTACTCTGGAAGGTTTTGTAGAGTGAAGCACTAGGGAAAGAATTACCCAAAGTCCTGAAGTAATTGAGGACCATTGATCTTAAAACAACAAGAACCATTAATCTATGCCACAGTATCTCCCAAAGTCTGGGGTTAATACGGACCATCAGATAAGGGAGACACATGTCGACAGATTGGCCAGTTCAAGAATTCAAAGTTTGAGAGAATTGGAAGTTCGTTAGTTTGGAATATCCTAAAGCCCGAAGAGTCTAAGTGGTGGAGCACGATGACATCACTTGGAGGTGATGTGGAACCTGGAATTCTGAAGTGACGTGGCTTGCGTAGGTCACCTGGGATGATGTGGAAACATGGGATGTATGCCATGTGTCAGTGAGTTTTGAACATGTGGAGGATTGAAATGTCAGTTAGAATGTGACATGTGTCACTCTCCTGATTGAGCCACGTGTCTGCTTCTATTATTTCACCACATGGCGACAGATCACCTAGTCTGGAGACTGGGCACTTCAGAGGAAAATATGTGAAAGTTGGAATTGGGTCGAGAACTCCCAGAGAGCTAAAGAGATTCACAGTCATTGATCTGTAAGAGACACGTGTCAACAGATCATCGAATTCAGGTGAAAGAAATTCAGAGAAAGCGAAGGAGAGTTTGAAACTCCCAAAGCCCGAAGAGCCTAAGCGATTTATAGTCATGGATCTATGGGAGGACACTCATCGATAGATCCTGGACTCTGGGTAAAAGCATTATGGGAGGAAGCAAGTGGGGGAAGTTGATACTTCTGAAGGCCGGAGTCCTGAAGTGGATTTCGATCATTGATCGCAAATGAGGATGAGGACCGTTGATCTGGTCCTAGCTGAAAGTTTCGAAGTCCTGAAGTTGTGGATAAGTGTTTTTTCAGCTAAGGACATGTTTTATGAGGTAAAAAATATCTATGGCCAAGGGTAAACCACAGTAGATAGGTATGAATATAGAAATCAACTCAATTCCAACATATGTTATATAAACTAATGTGCAAGATAAGAAAGAGGCCTACCTCGATCCAACGTTTGATGATGTTCCACCATTGAGCACTTCATTGCAAAGCTTTATACCTGCAATGAGTTCTTAACAAATGAGCATAGAAATTACATAGTGATGATATAAAGGGGTTAGCACATTAGATAACATAATCCATTAATAAACATTACAAACATGCCCATGGATAATAATCATATATTTGCATGATACCAATAGGATGGGAAAGGAGTATTTCTATTAATAATTGATCAGCAGAAGTGACAACATTACAGACTTATGCGCTGGCATGGTTCGAAACCAAGGAACCAAGTTCCTTCCAACTGGGCCTCCACCACTTCAATCCTTCACCAAATCCAAGCTCATAGGAGAGAGACAATGAGGTTCTCTCAACAATAGGGGAAGATCTTGGAGGTTGAATGTGTTTATACTTGAGGGACAAAGGGATGCATACTCAATATGAAGTAATTTCTCCAGAGTAAATTTTATCTCAAAGTTGAATGCTTTCTACTCCTTTCCATAGCTCGGAATTGTGCTTTTATAGCCTTTAGAATGCAACCAAAGGGTCGATTTAGAAGATTTCTAGTATATGGAAGACCAAGGATCAGAGATCTCCTATCGTGACATGGAAACCTGACTTCATTTTTGTATTTTCTAGCACAAATCCTGATGTATGTAGGTTGTAGAGGAGCATCCTATGTATACGCATGTTGTATAGCAGATAGGGTGCGTATATGTGGAAAAATGTGTATTTTTGGCTTTGGATTCATCAAAAAGGGATGACAAGTCTGCATAAGGAAATGGAAAAATGCCCTATGTTCAAGATAGAAATGGTGAGGCAAATCTTGCTATAATAGATTCCCCCTAATGTGTGAGGTTAGAGGAGTATCTGCGATGGACGAAATACATTATAAATAACCCGGAAGTGTAGTGGTAGAGAACTAGCTGGAAAAACTCAATTGCTTATTACATTCTGTACTGACTTTTCATACCTGGCTGCCAAGAATACAATGCAGATCCATGTGGAGAATATACCAAGTAAGTGTCCATGGCCATGAATAGGAAAATACAAATGCGGTTACATGCCAAAAGTTGTCATAGTAACGAACAAGACCCAGTGAAACCAGTCTCAAAATATATCTAAAGATATTTGTATACCATGGAGTACAATCTAATCTCCCATGGTCATTGAAGTCAAATATGTGTTGGTCCAATAAAAGAGAAACAATTGCTCAGGAAAGTTGCGGACGCATAGAGATGTCTTCAAGTCTTCTACATTATCCGCCAAGGGTGCAATTCTACATCATGTGAATAAAGGAGTTGAGGTCGAACACGATGAGACATCGTTTGATTACCGTTCATTGAGGTATATTGTTAACAAATGCGATACAACCTACCAATAATGAAAGTAGGTATCAAGGCACTGAGCACACTCCTACAAGTGTGAATAAAGGAGTCGGTGTTCAACACTTGAGGAATCCATTGATCAAAAGACATTGATGTTTTCCCATCTGTCAATGGTGAGAGAGCCTGCCACTAATGATTGCAAGCCTCAAGTTATTCATACAACTCTAGGTACCATATCGAGAATAAATGAGCTGAAGTCGATGGAAAGAGACCCGTCGAAAGGAGATCACTAAGGCATCTCCCATCAGTCAACACAAGGAATGAAGCAGGAGATTCATGATTTGGTGGAGATCGGACAAAGAACATGTTCACGAACCAATGACCCTATGTGTCTTTCGCGTGTAACAAATGCAAGCGGTATATGAAAAAAACTCTCTGATTAGCATCCAATGATGAAAACTACTGACAAAGGTGAGGATACCACCAATAAGGCTAATGGTATCCAAGACATTACACGAATCCCAAAGTGTGAATAGATGTCTTGTCGTCGAACACAAGGGAAACCACCCAGTCAACGACCAATGATGACATGTCGATTGATGGGTTCAAGGTGACCTACCAATGATGAAAGTATGACCAGGGTGTATGATAAGACCATAGTATCATGTGATTATGAGACAAACTGAGGGTATGACCAACATGCAAAGTCAAGATTTCTTAGGAGTGGCCGACATAGGTTGATAGACTTTCTTTGAACAAGAGCATGATACGTATGGTGGACTATGGTAGCATAGACTTAATGATGTGACTTATTAGATGCAGGAGGCATCGATAATGTTCTCTATAGGGACTCGAAGAGTAACCAGTCGATAGAGAAAACTATGTAACGAGATCAGCTTCCTAAGGCCACGCTAAACCCAAAATTATAATGATGAAAGGACTCAATAACTTTTTGCTATGTTCAAAGGCGACACGACTACTACCAATTATAATATAGTACTCCCTTCCCACCCATATTTTTTCTTTTTTCATAACAAATGGATGCTATGATACAGAGGAGGAAACGAGTGTCGCAAGTAAGCAAAACTAGTTCTAGCAGTGGAACGTACCTATGCTCAATGCAAGGAAATGCATGCAGGAGATGGACACTCGGGGTGATGTTCCCTCCAGGGTATAGGGTGTCAAATTATGAAGGATATAAAAAAGGCTCTACTTGGTTGAGGATGAAAAAAGTGGCTTAGGCAAAGGTTTATAACACAAAGCAATAACCAGCTAAAGGTTCAATACTGCAAGCGAGGGCATGAGATGCAATCACAACTTAACACCAAAAAGTATCCTTGTTTATGTCTTTTATTCTACTTGGTGTGAAAAAAGGGGTAAACTTGTGCCAAATAGACATATTTTCAAATCCAATTTACGAGTGTGAAAAAGACAAGTTCACTCGACAATCTTTTCTATTTTTGATAACGAATCAGAAAACAGATTAACTAAGACTCATGACCTTTCAAATCCAATTTAACGAGTGTGAAAGGGACAAATCACTCGAAAATATTTTTGGTTTTTAGATGAGTCAGAAGAGAGATTAACTAAGACTCGTTTTGTTGTCTTAATCAACATGTAAAGGGGGATGCCAAGGCTCCTGTCTCGGTCTTCTGCAGAAAGTTAGTATCTCATGGATAGCTGAAAAAATATTGGGAAAACCCAAAGCTCTCCAAGTCGAGGAGGATAAAGTGATAATGGAGGATATAATCTCTGTGATGGTTTGAAGAATGTCTCTTAATGTAAAATACATAGGTGGGGGTATGGGATTCCCCATTAGGTCATCCCAATCTAAGGTAACCTTGTTAGGACTTGGAGGGAGAGAATTCAGGGGAAGAATAAATCTCTCTCATTCAGAAGGGGGAGGATTTGAAATGTTGATGAAATGACTGAAAGGTGCATCACTCTCTTCAGGGAGAGTAGGATTGACCATAGATTGCACTGGTATGGCCACTTATTCAATTATAGGTTGAAGAGATAGTAATGGGGGAAATAGATGCCTCACCCTTGACAAATGGGGTGAGGTCGAGAGAAGATGGCATCGGTGGAACCACCGGAACGATCAAAGGAGAAGTGGTTTGAGGAGAAACAATGGATGCCTCAGAATACAAATGGCTCTTGGGTGAGCCCCATGCTTCTGGTATCTCGGCAGTGGTTGGGCACAAATAAGTAAGGTGACTTCCTTCACAAGTTCTACAAATGAATTTAGTCCTATGTCTGAGACGTCTAGGCTTCTCAATGTGACTAGCAGGGGAAAGAGATTTGTCTCCTATATGATGAATACAGGCTGGAAACATGACATGGCTATGATTTGGGGTAAAAAGGATGGTTCCCCCAACATAATTGGTAGAGATTGGGGGCAAGATGTCGACATAGTTTGTAGAAAAGGTTGATTCATCTCCAACATGACTGATAGAGATTGGTGATGGAGCACCAGTATGAATGACGGTGACTGGGCTAGCGAGATATTGCAGCATTTGATTCCAAGGTCCAGGGAAAGATTGGTTCTGAAAAATTGCAGGCCAGAAAGGATCTTGGTGTACCCCTTGCCCCATCCCGGAAAAGTGGTGGCCAATGCCAAAATGGTCCGAAGAGGTTTGGACGGGCATCATCATTGAGGTTTGTGAAGAGATCGAGGTATTATAAGAATTATTCGAGTGAGGATATATCTTACCCCCTTGTGAAGGGGTCCCGTAAACAGGGTATCCCGAACAGTAAATTTGATCATCCCCATATGAAAGACCTGGGGGTACTTGAGGACCTGTCATGGAAAAAGTGTTCGAAGGAACTGACATGGTAGATGAAAGATACATCGATGGGGTGTAATAAGTGGGATAAGCAGCCATCTGAGTATTGTCTCCTGAAAGAGCATAGATAGTATTGGATCATAAAGGGGAAGGTTCCAACCTCCCATGGGGACATGACTCATATCAAACGAAGAAGTAGGCATTGAAGCCATGGTGCCCCCACATCCAATGCTAGGATTCATATTTGTGGGCTAGGGAGAGGATTGCACAGGGGAAGGCATATCAACAGAAAAATGACTAGAGACCCAAGGTTTGGAATGAGCGTTGTAGTTCTTCATACCATTGTAAAAAGTGGAAGGGTCCGTCCCAATGAAATGAGAAGGCATCATGGGGTGGGTAGCAGTGAATGAGGGAGAAAAAGAAACTCCACTGTCCATAATGATGAAACCCAAAATGGAACCCTAAGGCCAAATAGTAGTCAAAGAGCATACCAAAAATTCAAATGACCAATATGCATGCAAACGGACTAAATTTGTTGAGTATCCTCCCTCGCTGAAAAAGATATGTCTCATCCAAGAGGGACCTGAGATTCCCTGATAAAGTTTGGAGGTAATGAAATCCATTATAGGGGCCCTCGTGGGCTTAAAAACCAGTCGGTTAGATCCCCCCAGAGTGATAATCCTCCATAAAGGTTGTTTGTTGTTCTACCCCTACCTGACCCAAGGCACAAGAAGAATAACCCTTGCAAGTAACCTATGAGATACCTAAGTCAAACAACTAATAAACCATTGTATAATTGATGCACAGGCGAGCAGTCCTAAGTCTAAATCACCATATGGGCAGGGTAGTAAAGCCTGAAACCTTGAAAGCACTGTCTCTCATAGAGGTATGGGTACTAGAAAGATCCCCAAATACGAATAATTCCATAGAAATATCTCTGACACTAGGTGAGTATCCAGGGGTTATCCCTTCAACTAACTTCGCGCGACCTCGTGATTAACTCCGGTGTGAATGGAGCCTCCCAATCTTACCAATTATACAATGGAATACTCAACTCCCTATATTAGACACATATGTTGATTTAATTTCCTTGGAGAAGTTTACTCACAAAAATCCTATTCCAATGCACTAAATCCTAGACTAGTTTGTGCACCCTTAAAATAAAATCGTTACTAATCAATTTTAGCTTAAATCATAAATTTTATTGGCCATGATTACTCAAAAGGGTACGGAAGAAAAACTCATGATGTTATGACTCTGCAAGAAAATGAATATGAATATAATGCAAAGTCTATCTTTAACTTTTCAATGAATGATATGCTAATAAAAACAACGTAATTTTCAATTTCAACTCCGCAATTCAGAAGCAAAATGCAATGTTTCACTAAATGCACTAAGCTAATGATAAAGCTTCAAAGACAAAAATGCTAACCAATGAAAAATGCCTAGTTTTTTTGTATTTTCAATATATTAAAGAGACAATGCATGGACTGACAAGAAACGTGATATATAAATTCTACTGTGTATAAATGAAATAACTCAAGAAGAATACCAAGCAGCCAAGCAAACATCCCAGGGTTCAAGGACAAATCAAAAATGAAAAACAAAGAGAAAGACTATGCCCAAAAATTCTACTCCCAACAGGTTTCTTGTCAAGCTAGAGAAGCTCAACATGCACTACAGAGACCTAAGAAGGATGAACAAACATCAAATCCCACCCAGCACTCACTAAACCAAGTGAACAAGTAAGGGAAAATGGTATATGTGACTGTTCAGGAGAATAGAGCATATATGCGCATCCTGCAGTGAGACAACAAGCGTGCATACATGACTGTCAAGGCAAAAGGAGTGTATAGGCTTTAAAAAAAGGCCAGGCAAGGGAAAGAAGGATGAAAAATCAAACTCGGAGTGAATAGAATTTGTCAAGAAGTGATATGACAAGAAACATAAAGGAAAAAGAGAAATGTAATAAGAAAAAGTACTTCAACCCTTAGAAGGAAGATCGCTCCCCAGTGGAATCGCCATTTATGTTACAAGGGAAAAACACTCTATGGCCAAGTGTAAACCACAACAGACATGTATGACTGCAGATGTCAACTCAATTCCAACATATGTTATATAAACTAATGTGCAAGATAAGAAAGTGGCCTACCTCGATCAAACATTTGATGATGTTCCATCGTTGAGCAATTCGTCTCAAAGCTTTATACCTGCAATGAGTTCTTAACAAACGAGCATAGAAATTACATAGTGATGATATAAAGGGGTTAGCACATTAGATAACATAATCCATTAATAAACATTACAAACATGCCCATGGATAATAATCATATATTTGCATGATACCAATAGAACGAGAAAGGAGTATTTCTATTAATAATTGATCAGCAGAAGTGACAACATTACAGACTTTTGCGTCGACACGATTTGAAACCAAGGAACCAAGTTCCTTCCAACTAGGCCTCCACCAATTCAATCCTCCACCAAAGCCAAGCTCATAGGAGAGAGACAATGAGGTTCTCTCAACAATAGGGGAAGAGCTTGGGGGCTGAACACTGTGTTCAGACTTGAGGGACAAAGGGATGCAGACTCAATATGAATTAATTTCTCCAGATTAACTTTGCTCTCAAAGTTGAATGATTTCTCCTCCTTTCCATAGCTCATAATTGTGCTTTTATAGCCTTCAGAATGCAACCAAAGGGCCGATTCAGAACATTTCCAGTATATGGAAGGCCAAGGATCAAAGATCTCATGTCATCACATGGAAACCCAACTTCATTTTTGTATTTTTTGTCACAAATCTCGATGTACATGGGTTGTAGTGGAGCATCCTATGTATATGCATGCTGTATAGTAGATAGGGTGCATATATGTGGAAAAATCTGTATTTTTGGCTCTGGATTCATCAAAAAGGGATGACAAGTCTGCATAGGGAAATGGAAAAAGGCCCTCTATGCAAGACAGCAATGGTGAGGCAAATCTTACTATAATAGCAAGGTCATGACCGTGGTCACATGCAGTTGAGAGTTTAGGGAAGGAGGGATAATGGTCGAATTTGTTATTTTTGATATAGAAAAGCGCCAGGAAGGATTTAGCCATGATTTCTACTCATAGTCACCTGGGAAGGTGGTTTGAAAGAAGCGCATGTGCAAAATTGAATTCTGCATCGGCTAAAGGATAACATGGAAGTGTTATATGATGCATATGGATACATCTATGTTCTTCGTGAATTGAAAAGAAAAGAAAAAAGACTTGTAACATGGTTTTACAACTTGTTTTTATCATATGCATAATTCTAACAAAATGGCCACCTGCACATTTTACAGAATTAGGGGGTTTAGACATATCATCTTAGAATGCACATTGAATAAATGGAAGAAGGCGAGGGAGCCTCCATCCATGATAAGGAGGCCGAAGGCCAGAATACCAGAGTTGGTAATGTAGAGATAGAGTCCAATGGATGCTAGGGAAGAGTAGAGCAAGAAACATTAATAGAAACTGCAAGAAGCCTGAAAATAGAAGGGCAGAGCTACAAAGCAGACAATGAGAGACCGATGAGAGAGAAAATTCAGATAAATTCTTGAGTGTTACTGAGCTTAAATCAGTTGCAGAGGCAAACGAAGAAGGGATCAAACTCAAAAAAAGAGTAATAAGGCAGGTTTCATGAAAGGAGAGAGGATCATGGAAGAGATAGTTATTCGAGAAGTGCCAATAGAACTCATAGACACAACTCACCTCCTTACTCAGAAATAAAGTTTTATGCATTGGAAAATCCCATAAGTAATCCACAGGTGTCTCATGTTAGGCACCAGAGAAGGAGACAGGAAGTGGACAGTTTCGAAGGAGAGTTGCGGAAGCTTAAGCCACCCTCCTTTGATGGTGAGAGATAAAGGGAAGATGATGTTGAAGCATGGTTTCTTGGACTCAGAATTTATTTTCAACTACATAACTATTCATCAAACCTGGAAGCTAGGATTGCCACCTACCATTTACACGGGAAAACTGCAATGGGGTGGGGTCAACTGAAGCAAGTTGAGCATATTAATGAGAGTAGGATCACTTGGAAGCAATTTGTTATGGAAGCAATTTGTTAGGATTGCCACCTACCATTTGTTATGTATTCCAAGAAATACCAGGGTTTCCACCAAGAAGGGAGATAGATTTATCAATTGATTTAGTGACAGGAGTTTCCCCGAGGTCAAAAACACCTTACATAATGAACACACTATAGTTAAAAGAATTAAAAATGCAGTTGGATGAATTGTTGAGGAAAGGGTACATATGTCCAAGTGTTTCACCTTGGGGAGCACCAATACTTTTTGTCAAAAAGAAGGATGGAACCTTGAGGTTGTGTATTGACTTTGAAAACTAAACAAGTATACCATAAAAAACAAGTATACTCTACCCAGAATTGATGACCTCTTTGATCGGCTAAGAGGAGAAAAGATATTTTCAAAGATTGACCTGAGGTCAGGATACCATCAGGTAAGAATCAAGGAAGAAGACATTCATAAGACAACCTTTAGGACTAGGTATGGCCATTATGAATTTGTAGTGGTTCCATTTGGACTGACCAATGCAACAGTTGTCTTTATGTGATTAATGAATGGCATATTCATAAATTATTTGGATAATTTTGTCATAGTGTTCTTCGATGACATAGTTATCTATTATAAGTTTGAAGAGGAGCATGAACATCAATTAAGACTGGTATTGCAAGTACTGAGAGAACATCAGTTGTATGCCAAGATGAGTAAGTGTTCTTTTTATCAAAAGAAGATCCATTCCTTGGGACACATTATTTTAGAGCAGGGCATAGTAGTAGATCCAGATAATATAGAATCCATTAGAGGATGGCCAACACCGAGAAATGTGTCAAAAGTCAGATCTTTTATGGGATTAGCTGGTTACTATAGAAGGTTCATAGTAGGGTTCTCTAAGATTTCTCATCCCTTCACTTCTTTGCAAAATAAGGGAATTAAATTTGAATGGATACGTAAGTGTGAAGAGAACTTTTATCTATTGAAGGAATTACTTACTAGTGCATCTGTGTTAAAGATTGCATGTAAGGAAGGACTTGGGGGAGTCCTCATGCAAAATGGACATGTCATTGGTTATGAGTCCATAAATCTTAAGGAGCATGAGAGGAACTATGACACAAATGACTTGGAGATTTTTTCCATTGTCCACGCCTTGAGGATGTGGAGGCATTATCTCATGGGGAAGAGATTTGAATTAAGGACAAACCACATTGGCCTGAAGTATCTTTTTGAACAACCAACCTTAAATGTCAGGAAAACAAGATGGCTAGAATTATTAAGTGAATATGACCTCGATATCAAGCATACCAAAGGAAAAGAGAATAAGGTTGTTAATGCACTTAGTAGAAGAGTGCATCTCATGCATGCTACTGTTGTCAGTATGCATCAGTCATACATGAAGAGAAGAATTTTAGATGGTCTTGCTACAGATCAACATTACCTACAGGTAAAGGAAATCTTACAACAAGGAGATGTAGAGCAGAAAATAAAGGAGTATGAGATAAAGGAAGATGGATTACTCATGCATAAGGATAGAATCTATGTTCCTAGTTACGAAGAACTAAGGAATTTGGTATTGAAGGAAATGCATGATGTTCCTTATGCTAGACATCTCGGTTACCAGAAAACAATTACAGCAGTAAGAAGCCAGTAATTTTGGCTGGGAATGAAAAAGGATGTTGCTTATTACATCTCTCGATGTATGGAATGTTAGAAGGTGAAAGCTGAACATAGGCATCCAGCAGGGTTGCTACAACCTTTACCCATTCTAGAGAAGAAATAGGCAGTGATCACCATGGATTTCATCAGAGGATTACCCAGAACGAATAAGAAACATGATTCCATCATGGTGGTGGTTGAAAAATTAACAAAGGATGATCATTTTGTTCCTGTAAAGACAACACATACAATGGCTAATATTGCAGAAATTTACATGAGAGAGATTGCTAGGTTGCATGGAATACCTAGGACAATTATCTCGGACAGAGATTAAAAATTTACCTCCAATTTATAGAGAGAATTGTATAAAGGATTTGGTATAAATGTAAATGTTATCACAACATATCATCCACAATTAGATGGGAAAACAGAGAGTGTCAGCTGAATAATTGAAGATATGTTGATAATGTATGTGATGGATAAGCCATCTAAGTGGGAAGATTACTTACACTTGGTTTCGTTTTCATATAATAATGGGTATCAAGCTTCTTTGAGAATGATCCCATTTGAAGCCTTGTATGATAGGAAATGCAATAATCCAATGAGATGGGACAACCCAGTAGACAGAGTGGTACTTGGGCCAGAGTTGCTCAAGGATATGGAAGACCAGATGGTTAAGATCAAGAAGAATTTAAAGACAACTCGGGATAGATATAAAGTTTATGAATACAAGAACAAGAAAGATAGATAATTTAAAGTAGGGGAGCATGTGCTTCTGAAAGTGAATCCCAAGAAAATTTCTTTAAAATTGGGTAGTTGTACAATGATGGAAGCTAGATTCTTCGGTCCATTTAAAATATTGGACAAAATAGGGCCAATTGCATACATGCTTCCATTGTTTGCTTCCATGAATGTGCATAATGTATTTAATTTCTCTTTACTAAAGAAATATGTACATGATCTTAACCATGTTATTGATTGGCATCTGATTTGGGTAGAGACAAAGGGAGACTTTCAGGTTCAGTCAGCGTGGGTATTGGAAAAAAAGGTAAAAATGCTCCGGAATCGAGTTATAGAGATGGTAAAAGTTCAGTGGATCTGCTATGGTTCTGAAGATACTACATGGGAGCATGAATATGCCATGTGAGTAGAGTACCCATAACTTTTTGAATAAATTTTGAGATTTTGATTTCTATTTTGTATATGCACTGAGGACAGTTCCAAAATAAGGGGGAGGGGATGTAACACCCTGGGTTTCAAACCCCCATTTTTAAATAATGTATTGTTACATTGTTGAGAGGCCAGAGTGCCCAAACAATTATTAAAAGGCTAGTGTGCCCAAGAAATCTAATGTTTTGATCATTATTAATAATACATACATCGTTGGCTGCTAGACAAACAAGGACTAGAGTTATAGGGGGCTATGATTCCACAAAAGAGGTGGGGCTTGAGGGGATAAATGTTTATTTTTAATTTTAATTACCCTTTGGTCTAAGGGGGGTGGATCAGTTATGTGGGATTCTTGGGGAAGGCCGGGAGGTTCTTGATTCCCCACGAATTACTTAAACCCACCTCTGGTCTAATGGGGGGGTTCAGTTGATAGTTCGTCACTCATTTTTTCTCATTCACTCCATTATTCACTTTTTACTCGTTCATTCATTCCATTCTTACCTATCACTCATTCATCCATATCCATCTGTGTCTTGGCTTGTGAAAGGGAACCGAACTTTCGAAGAGAAGCCATGGTATCATTGGTTGTAGAATTCGTTGGTTTAAATCCAGCCATGACTTGAGGCCTGCATGTCTGAGATGTGTTGGCCGGTGTCCAGTGTTTTTCACAGCTGTGAGTCATGAGAGTTCCAACATTGATATTCTGGACCAGTTGTGCTGGAGCCCTGGAAGGAGAAGGACTACCTGAGGGACTGTGTGGCAGAGAAAGGTATAGGTCCATTCTCTTCGGTGGTGCAAGATGGGTAAAAGAGAGTTGGGTACTTGGACTGTTGTGAGTGCTGGGAAATTTTGTGAGGCTTGAGTGCTGACTGGTTTGGAAATCCAAGTAACACTCTGGAACCATCCTTATGGATTCATAGCCCTGGCTTGGGGGTGACACTGTTGTTGAGATTTGGAATAGTAGTGTCTACGGTTGGGTGGAACGTCCTTGGTCTACAGCCAGTTGGTGTCATCTTTTATAAAGATAAGTGATCTATGTTATGGTATTATCTACATGTATATGAATGTATTCCAATGTGTATTTAATTATCATTTAATTAAATCTTTGGAATATGCATACTTGCTAGTTATTATTGTGCATGTCATTAAATTCTTTTATTTTATGCATCCTTATTAATTAAAAAGGTATCGGTAAGAAAACGAAGTCCAAGTATGGGCTTGAAGGTGGCATACCCCCGCCTGTGGGTGGTTGGGTATGTTATAATCACCATCAACCAACTATCACATAGAACCAGGTAATGTTTCCTGAGACTTCTTCAACTTATGAAATTCTTCACTTCTGAAACTCCTCCAAGTTTCACTCCTTGAATCCTCCTAGAAAAGGAGTTATAGAGAAAATGGTAGACCTTATTCAATTCTTGTGTATTCAGAATAGAGAACTTGTACATCATGCCCATGCCCAGAATTGCATGTGGATTGAGGCAAGAGGTCCAGAAACAGCCTGGAGGTGACAGTGTCCGATTGAGATGATTTGACAGTCGATTTTGGGTAATTCTGTGACGCAAATCCAATCGATAGGTTTGTTTTAGCAGTAGAGACTCCGATCAGCAAGATAAATTTTGAAGAAGCGAATGTAAGCATGCTTTTGATTATGTTGTTTTCTCATTAAATTTTGCAGCATAGTATGCTTGTTATAGGTCTAAAGGAGCATGGAGAGGCTAAAGCAAAGCAGCAAGATCAACTTATTGCTTCAATTTCTTTCCTTCTTCTCTTATTACACATAAAACCAATCAGTTGTATGTGAAAGAGAATTTGTGGCAGTTGAATGATAAGTGGCCAACAAAGAAATTCTAAATATCATAGTTTCAGAATCTATGTATGGGCTACATATATGCTTGGATCTGAGCAACAAATCTAAGGCATTCTATGGCTCCATGATGATGAGGGTATTTTCTTATTCTTCATCTTTTTATGTATTGAGTATGTGGGAATGATGTCCATGTAAGCATCATGGATGCCTCATGAGCAGGAGAACTAATGAATCTTGTAAAAATTCCTGATCACATTCCGATCTCTTGTTATCATCACCGAAAAGGGACTTTGGCCTTACAACTTGTAAAGGAGATACATCATTACAGTGAGGAGAATAAAGAGATCAAGCTTTGTAGCATGACCCAGAGATGTATCCCACATGAGGTGAACTCTGTTATCAAGGGAAGTGTCATATCTATTATGTGTATTATGTTCTTATCTTGCTTATTCCATGAATTTCCGCACATAGAATATTAAATGCAAGAACGACATATAATACATAAGGAATCTACAGAGTTTTTTATTCACTTTGGATTCATGCCTATAAAGACTTGAACTATATGTTATAACCCTAATTTGCACCAAACATGCTTACCTGGCATCAGGCCATCTCAGATTCCTTCTTTGCCAAAACACTACTGAACAACTCTTCTTAAAAATACCTTTTTTAAAAGGCCCACACACCCTGCTCCACTACAGCCCGCGTGTATCTACAGTGTCCATGCTATCTAACCCACTATAGCCGGCGTGAACCTACAGAATTGGCGACTGTACTAGGGACATCTCTCAGGTTCTTTGGGGATTTTTTATTTAGTCTTTTAAAATTGGTTTTACTGCCTTTTTTGAGTTTCTACAAGAAGTCTGAGTGTTCAGGGATTCTGGTTCTCAATACCAGTACTCCCTTCCTTTCTTACCAGACTGTTTCATTTTTTGTTTTTGAAAAACTTAGAGTCATGTGTACCCTGTAGAAGGGCAGACTGTGTGTTCACACGCCCTACCTTTAGTCAGCCCGCGTATGTATGCATGTTGCTGAAGTGTTAGTTGTGTGTCTGAAAATCCAGAAAATCCTTCTCAGGAAGAGACAGTCATCCTCTCCCCTGTCAGAAGTGATCCTTCTCAGGGGTCTTCTGGATCCTTTCCTAGTCCCTATGTGTAGTCAGTGGTTAGGTAAGACCTCGGTTTAGCTTTTATTTGCTAAATATTTCTTGCCTCTTCTTTGTCAAAGTATGTTTTTGCACCTTTAAGGGGTTCTGGTTTTCAATACCAGTATCCTCTGCTGAAGCTTAGTTGCTTTTTTTTTTTTTTGAAGGATTTT
>JASDQU010587599.1:21405-34184 GCA_032191745.1 Picea mariana | reverse complement strand
TGTTTTTTCATTAAAAGATTTCTTTTGTTTCTTATCTTTTTAAACTTATTTTTTAGCTTGAAATTTTAAGAAAAATGAGTTGCATTTAAAAAAAAAAATTGTGCATTCATCAGTTTATTTTAGAATCTTTTGTTTTTTCTGCTTTGATTGGAAGAAAATATAAAAAAACTTAGTTTGTTAGTTCTCTTTATTTCTTGGCATCTGCCTTGCATTGTTATTTGAAAACAAAAAAGAAATTAGCATAGTGTCCTTATCTTAAAAGCATTTCAAAAGAAAAATAAGAAAGATAATCCTTCTTTGCTAGTGTCCTTATCATTTCTTTTTTCTGCAAGAGTCTTAACAACATTAGTTGCACCACCATACCCTTTTGAGTAAATCAAGCCAGTAAAACGAACGCTAATTAAAATTTACTAGAATTTATGTTTTGTAGGGTCCATCAACTAGATTAGGTTAGAGCCTTGATTTAGGTTGGAGAGGAAACTCTTCAAGACTATAAAACAAACATATGAGTCTGTGCTAAGGAGTGTAGAATTCCAGTAACGTGGAAATTATCCAGGACCCCCCTCTATCACAGGGACTAAACACGAGGTCATGTGCAGAAAGGTATCGGAGATAACCCCTCCAAAGTCGGACCAAGCGTAGTGGGGAACACATATAGAGGACTTGTCTTGGGATTCCGTTGATCGCATTTGCCACAGAGATTCGTGGGTCTCGAATCCATTCAAGGTCCTCAGTCATCTTCCAGAACACTTGATTTTGATACCCTTGATAGGTTTCAGGCTTGATACCCTACTCATTATGGTCCACCCGACTGTCGACTGTACCAACCTGGTGATTGTTCATGAGCTGGCAACCTAGTTACCTTTATTTTAGGGACTTACACAGGTGACCACGAGGGTATACCGTAGTACCTAGGGTAGACATCGAGCCACGCTTTGCAGAGTATACCTGGAGGGTGCTTTCGTATTCAAGTTTCCCTTGCACCAGTAAGTTTCTCTAGTGTTGGTTGGTGTAACTGTTCTTTCAACTAGTTATTCGTTTTCTTGATTTTCCTTTAGGAAATTTTAGTGTGTGCATTGTGCTCCCTAGTTTTCCATAGTGAGTTAGTCAACCATGGCTTTGGGTCTCTGAACTAGGGTGGTAGACCACCCACTCCACCGGTTGAGAGGACTTTTCATTCTTCCTATTAGAAACATGGAGTCGCCTCTTTATAGGCGTTGTTTTGATAACAATGGTTCTTCAGAGTCAGTGTGTGAGACTTTTACGGATTTGAACGATCCCGCAAAGGGGGGAATCTCTGCATAATATCTTCATGGCTAAAGTTTTTGATGATACCAACCAAGGAAACCCTTCACAAGGGGATTCTTGTGCTTTTCCTTTCTTCGAAAATGTTGGTGTCCCTTTGATGCCCACTTTGTACATTCCTGGGTTGAATGTGGGACTACTGGTTTGGTTGCGTACCATTCAAAATGTCATGAATGATCTTGACGCTTCTTAGTTAAGCACCTTAATTCATGGGCACCCTGTTGATGTTTCTTCATCAGCAAAGTCTTCTCCTCCTTATTCTCCCGCCTCTGTTGAAAGTACAGTTACTAGTAACCGGAATTCTAAATGAAATAGAAAGAGGAAGAATATGAATAAGAAATCACCAACCTCTGCGAGTCATGTTGGAGATAGGTCGAAAACCTCTGCAATTCACATTGAAGACCAACACCCAGACTCTGCAAGTTATGCTGGGGGAAATCACCCACCCTCTACAAGTCATGTTGGGGGAAAGAGTCCAGTCACTTTTAGTCATATTGGTAATAGGTCTGTAGCCTCTACAAGTCAAGTTATCGACCCATCACCAGCCTCTGCAAGTCATGTTGGAGATGTGCAACCAGCCACTACTAGTCATGTTGGGGGCATCGATTCTATTGAGAAACCTATACGGATAAGATGTAAGCCTAAGTTCCCTTGTAAGCTTTGCAAGGAGATCACCTTACTCATTTGTGCCCTAGAATTCTAGAGGTACAAAGATTGTGGTCCCTGTATGCAAGCTCTTATGATTATGATCCTTTTGAGGTTTCCTCACAGTCTATTCAACCTTTGGTTGAGAAAGTGGTCACGCCGATGCAGTCATCGACTGATCCCACTCCTCTTTTGAGGGGTGAGGTTCCTTTAGATCATGTAGTCTCTCAGCCTATGCATCCATTGGTTGACAAAGTGGTCACGCCGATGTAGTCGTCTGCTGATCCCACTCCTCTTTTGAGGGGTGAGGTGCCTTTAGACCATGTAGTCTCTCAACCTATGCAACCATTGGTTGAGAAACTGGTCATGTCGACGCAGTCTTCGACTAATCCCACTCCTCTCTTCGGGAGTAAAGTGTCTACCGACTATATTTTTAGCATTTACAGTTCAGTACTTTCAAAACAAGGGGGGCATTCCGCTTGTTCTGAGCACACCCCCTCCAAGCCCTAGGATGCTTTCCTTTGATTGGAATGACCTTGTTGAGCCTCGTCTTCCTTCTACCACACCTTTTCAAATAAGGGTTGAAGCTAATTCAACAAACATTTATTGATGTATTGTGGATGAAGGAGCCTTTGCAAGTATTTTATCCTCCTTGGTTTGGAAAGTCTTGGGATCTCCCAAGATTGTGTCTACTTCGCATGAGTTGTTGGCTTTTGACAGACATCCTAATGATTGTTTAGGGGTTCTTCCTTAGTTTCCTATCTCGTTAGGTGGGAAAATTGTCCTTGTTGATGTTATAGTGGTGCAAGGCCCATTAGATTTAGATCTGCTTCTCGGGCATGATTATGTATGTTCTATGAATGTTGTGGTGTCTATGTTCTTCCGGGTGATGCATTTCCCTCACAATGGAAGCATTTTCACTATTGACCAGCTAGAACCTGATAATAACCATCCTAATTTGACATTATTTCAAACTACCCATTTACATGTTCCTAGTGTTCGTGTAGACTCTATACTACCATGGGTTAATTATGTGGTGTCTTATTCTCGGTGTTCAATTGCTTCTGAGAATGAACTTGTGCAATCATGTTTTCCCTCTCGAGACTTGGTCTCAACAATTGATCCATTGGTTTATCCAATGGGGGCATGGGAACCCTTGCTTCCCTCTCTTTATCCAAGTAGGCTTGAGTATCCTTTTGAGTCTGATCTCGTTGTTTGTAGATCCTCAAGACCTCATGCTTGTGATTATTCGCTGATAGACTCTGTCAGTCCTGGCTAGAACCTCCATCATCATATAGAGTATGGTCAGTTTACTTCACCCTTTGGGACTATCGACGCTCATTTGCGTGATTTCTCAGATTTTGAATTGCCTTCAAATGAGGCTATCCTTGAAGCCATGACTACAGTTTCTATACCGCAGGAGGACTTACACCATGGTTTGTGTTTTCTTCCCTTTTGGGAGACTTCCCAAGTTGACTATCGAAGAGACTCTTGGTCTAAGCCTAGCAGCGGGCTCTACCTGAACCAGTTTCATACATGAGTCATAGTCCCCATGGGTCTTCTTTTAAGCCCTGTTTTATGGATGCATGATAAAACCCTAAGTGCTAGTCCATAGGGGGATTTCCCACTCACAACACTATACCTTTAATTCCAAATCACTCAAGTAAAATGATCTATAATTAACCCTTTGGAGGAGTGACAGGATCAAACAATTATTAGAAACTAATCACCCTTGGGTTCAGATAAAAAGGATCATGTAGGCATGCATTGTTCATTTTTCTCAAGTCTACACAAATACTTATCCCCCCCTATTTATTTTCTTTCACTACCATAGGTCTTATCCATTCGGATTCCTTCACTAGTTCTATGATACCAACTTCCAACATTCTGTCAATTTCTTCTTTCACTTTATGCATATATATTGGATTCACTCTATACAGTCTCTTTCTGACAGATCTAGCCTCAGGTTTGAGAGGTATATTCATTTCTCCCATATCTCTTTCTATTCCTTTCATCTCTATAAATGTTGTTGGGAATAGATCACTCTACTCACACAGTAACTCTATTATCCTTTGCACTGTTTGTTCATCGCAGTAGTATCCAATGGTGGCCATTTTGGGATTCTCAGTTGTCCCAATGTTGACTTTCTTCACCTTGATCGACGAAGAAAACAATTCTGATTCCAGAGATGGACCTTCCACCTCTCTTTCACCTTCAACTTTTGTAATATGAATGTTGTGCGGATCATCTTCATATGGTGCTTCTTCTTCCACATGACAGCATGACAATAGTTCCTTAACTGTCTGTCTGTTCTATTTTTTATACTCTGTCATAAGTTCAACCTTTGGTTCCTCAATAAATATCATCTATTTGGGTGTTGAATCAATGTTGGAGTTCTCATGTTCAAATGACAAAGTGACTATAAAATTTTGTTGTAATGCGGTCCATTCTGTCGTGCCTCTACATAGTTCCTAGTCTACATACCAGTTTGTTGGAATTCCTTCCAATGTGTGGATGAAGTGATGAGGCCATTCCTCTGGTGGTGTCATCCTCCATAGTGTTTTTCACTTCTCCAACTATTATGTTAGTGTCCCCTATTTATCATATCTATTCATCTCATTTGTTCCTTGCTTTGCGTTGAATTTGATTCGCAGTAGTCACTTACATTGGTACCAGTTCTTAATTGTTTCTTTGTGTACACCCCACCATCTTGTAGGTGTTTCCTTGGGTGAAATGTCTATGGATAAGAGCCTCTGATTTTCCAGTACTTAATCTTCATATCTTGTTAATAATTCCTATAAATAATTTACACAATGAAAACTGGGAGGTTCTCTTATCTTTGTACCCACCCATGTTACTACCAGGTCTATTCTTGTGCACCTTCTTGTGGATACTTCATGTAATATTTTCTGCCAATTTTCCAACCTTGTATCTGACTCAGAAGCACATGATATGATGCTCCTCTAGATGATTACTCCATCTACATTTGGGTTGACATAATCTTCTTCACGTGCGTTGGTTCTATATAACTGGTTGGTTTCCTCCAGATCTAAGCAAGTGGTTTCTACAAACCTTTCACCTTCTGATGGATCTAATGAAACAATGACTCTATATTCTCATGATTTGAATTTCATCTTTCTTATCTTCAATTTGATTATGTCTTGGTTATGAAATTCCCAATCCATCCCAATAAATGTTATATAAGGTGTTGTGCCATCCACTATTTCTATTACTTCAAAGTTTACCTTAGTGCACACTCCATCCATATCTACTGTCACACCCTTAAGCCTTCTGATTGGTAGAACTATGTGTTGGTTTTCCAGATTCAACTAGATAGGTGAATAGCCTAATGTGGGTTCTCCCATACATTTCCATGTCTTCTTGGGTAATACAGTTACTTTGGATCCTAAATCCAGTATGATATCCCCCATGTTAAAATCTCCAATGTTGGCATTCAGTATGAATTCCCTGCTTGTCCTCCTTCTTGTATGGAGGTGGTTGATTTTTTTCTATTCTAACTTCCCCTCTACTTCCGTGTTACATTTTTCTAAAATATTTTGCAAAATTTTAACCGATGATTGGTAATTCAGTAGCTTAACATAGGATTGCAGAAAATTATTTATGGTACTTTCTTGCTCTACAACTTGTGTTTCATTGGTGTGGTCCATTGAGTAAGGAATTTCATACATTGGTATGTTCTGAGTGTTCTACATGGTTGATGTAGATGTAATGTATTTCTTGAAGAACTCATGTCTTCCTCCTTGAATATTTCTTTTTCTTTCACCGCATCGAATTGTTTTTGTGGTTCAGTATTCTTCTCCACCCATTGATGTTGTGTTGATTCCTATCGTACTGCGTCAGCTCCTATCTTAGTTCCTCCATGCATAACTATGTTGATGTTTCTTCCATCATCCCTCACCTCTATAGAAATCCAATGAACATTCTAATTGTTTTGATTTCTCTTTTCTTGAATTTTTCCCAATAATGTTGGATAGTCCTCCATATCATGATCTGTTGCGTGACAATACATGCATGTCATAGGTGGAAGTGGGAATTCCCTTGCATAGTGTCATGGTTGTTGGCAGTTGTGGAAAACTATTAGACCTATTCCTCTTCAAAATCCTCCTCTACCTCATCCTCCACCTCTATATCCTCCTCGATCTGCTCGTGGTGCGTTGTACTGAGGCACCTAGTTATACTATGTGGGGGTATACTGTGGCTGTGTGTTATTATACTGAGGTTGCACAATGTTACACTGTTGTTGTAGATTATTATAAGGAGGTGGTACCTGGTTAAACTGAGGTGCAACTTTTCCTATCATCATTGCTTCCTACACCCTATATGTATCCAAAGTTCTTTCCCTCATTAGTTCCATTGTCCGACAATCTTTATCATCATGACCCACTGATTTGAAAAAGTTGCAATATGAACTCTTGGGTATTGTCTAATACTTCTGCATCATTGGACAATGATATGGGTCATTTCCACGTGTGTTACAAATCTCGCACCATGGTCCTATTATTGGTAAAGGGTTTGGTATCCATGTTTCCATGTATTGCATGAAAGTTGGGAACTCATTCTTGTGATGTCCTTTTGTTCTTCATGTGGTACACCAAACAACTTCTCTTTTTGCTTTGCTCTTATTATGATTTAGTTGGAATGTGAGATTCTTCAGATCCTCCATCAACTCCTCTATTTTTGGGTCTGTCTTCTGATATTGGTTCTCTTCCAATTGTAGAGTTTCCTGTAGAGCCTCTGCCTGGGTTTGAAAATTTTTCTACCTCAATCAGTATTTCAGATGTGGTAATAGTGAGTTCACAAAGATATGTCTATGTTTCATATCGGTCATGAAATAATTCAGCTTACCTTTAAGGTGTTTAAACCTTTAAGCAATATCCCAAACAGACTCACCTGGTTTCTTCCTGATTTAAATCATCTCAGTAATATACTGATCCTCTGAGCTAGGCTTCTGAAATTCATTTATCAGTAGCTTCTTAACATCTGCAATTGTCCTTGTTGTTCCTAGTGTACTTTTTACAGCTAAGATCATGTACCAATCTAAGGCAAAGTCTCTTAGTGTGATAGCTAACTGTGTAAGTTTTGTATCCCCATTTGTGATCTTCTTTCCTTCCCATATCTTCTCATAGATAAACAAGTTCTTTTCAGGATCCTATGGTGCTTCTCCCTTGAATTCGGGTAACCTGATGGTGGGATCATGTCTTGCCATTTTAAACGGTGATGAACTATGACCTCTGTGTGGTGTATATACTTGACTACTACTTCCTGAACTGGCTCCTCCAGTTGTATCTCCTTGGTTGGGTGCACCTCCTGCTGTGTTTCTTCCACTAAAATTTGATTGTCTAAATGGTGGTTTTCTTTTTGGTGTATTAGTCATACATGGGTTTATGGGTTCCACACTAACACTCACATGGATATGATTTCTTCCTTTTGTTCCTACCCTTGGGCCTCTTTTATTCCTTTCATATGTTGCACGCAGTATTTCCTCAATATTTTCCATAGCATGGAGATCCTCTACCTCTTCTTCATCACTTTCCAAGCCCTCTCTATCTGTTATGGCTCTCTTCTTTTTATTCATCTTATATTGGTAGGGTACTCCATTACGCATCTTTCTAGTTGTTTACATTATCTTCTTGATCTAATATTCCTCCATCACTATTGGGTCCAATGCCTCCTCCTTCTTTCCTTTATCCATCTCTTCCTCCATTTCTCCAACTTTTTTCAATGCTTTCCCCCTTCCGCCATGCATGCAGGGAAGTGTAGTTGTTTGATGAAATAATCATCACACCTTTGTTATACAGTAACATATTGGTGGAAGTATACAATGACCCGATATACCTACCTTTGGGTCCCTTTAGGAATTCGTTATCTGCTGCGTTGTAAGACTTCGCAATATCTACTGCAAATTCTGTGATAAATCCTGCAACAATACTGTCTAACTAGAAATCTATTATGCACGTGAATTTATTGTTAACTCATTATAATTGCATGATCTCCACAGGATTCCACTCGATATCTCTTATACTATTTATAGGGTGGTTTTCTTTCAACCTCAATAGACACTCTTGCAACACATGTGGGAAATCACAGAAAAATACTTCATGTAAGTCACTCAACACGTACTTGTCCAGATATTTGCACGATGTTATTTTAGGTTTTTTGTTGTCCTTCTGCACAAAATCCATCTCCTTTTTTTTCAACCATATTTCAATCTCTTCCTTCATTGGATTCCATGGTATGAAAATTTATTTTTATACCTTCATTCTTTTCTCTATTCTTTCAAGAATCTCACTCACTTAATCTCATGCAGTTCCTGTCGGAAACGAAACCATGTGTTGGTTATTATTTCTCTCCTCTTTCTTCTTTTGGGCTAACCCAGGTTCAGATTTGAATAGCTTCCAACAAATACCTCTAAAACTATTGACCCTCCTGGTAAACCAGAAAGAAAACATAGCACACAAGATGTACTATGTAGTCTCACCTGAGATAGTTCTATGGGTGACTGCAATGCTCAGATGATTTCATTCTAGGAAAGAGTGGGGATATGGGATTGTGTTTCATCTTATTAAACCTTGATCTATTAGTTAATTATATTATTCTTGAAGATCCATTCATCTATTACGTGGATGCATTCATTCTAACAACTCTAACAATTAATAGATCTCACAAAATTGTTCATTCATCAGCTAGCTACTTACATAAAGTAAACATGCACTCAATCAAAACACATAACACATTTTTTTACCATGGTTCACCCCCTCCTAGGCTACATCCACAAAGATTTGGCTCTTAGTCTCTTTTTATTATGGTTCTATAACATATAGTGTCGTTCACACTACAATTTCTGATCATACAATCACAAATTGGTTCCACGATCCCTATGAGGATGACTAGATCACACCATGCTCCTCAGCCTATGATCTAAGCCTTGGGATCTAGTTTCCTGACTCTCCTATATCTCAACAAATTACAAAATTGGTATTAGATATTACATTAGTTTCCCTCATCGAACATTAAAAAACTTATCCTCTCTCCCCCAAGACCTCCTAGGTACTTATATATATACTAATTCACAGCTCAACAACTATTACATTCTCTTACAAAAACCTAACCCTAATGTGGTTAGGTTTCCTCGCATGCATGATTTCCTCGCACGTGTTGCTTTTCCTCTTTTTTCGGCACCTATTTTACTTTATTTCCGGTGCGCTCCCCTATTTTCTAGCGATTCTTTGATTCCTTCAAAACTTCTTTGATTTCTCCCAAAATTGGCATGTGCCAACACAATCTTGTTGTATAAGGAAAGAAAATAAAAACAAATCATGGGAAGATGGTAGCAAAGGCACACAAATGGATCTGGTGACCATTTTTGAAGAAGTAGAGCATGAGAGACTCTCTGGTTCTAAGGAGAACCGAGAAAACAAGTTGTTCTGGGTATAGGAACTATTGGGCATAATTTTCTAATAAAGCTAAGAAACATGGCTATAGAGAAGTTGAGTGGCTGAGGGAGAAATCACTGCAGACCCCTTTTCTTGGTGGAGAGAAAAATGGTCTCCCAGTTCCTTTGGGAGAAGGAGTGTAACCTTCATCCCTCGATATTGTTGAGGAAAAGTAAGATCCTCTCTCTTGGAATAACAATCTAGCTAGGGGGTGTCCAGTTGAGGAATATATAGGAGAAATGTTTCCTATGGTTGGGTGGAAAAGGGAACACCCTTCAACAGTTGCCAACTAATTTCAAGTTTCAGATAAGTGTGTTTATGTGTTTTATATTGTCTTGACTGGTTTGTTTTATAATATAGATTTTCTTGAGTTGGTTGATAGCATAATTTTTATCTTGTTTGAATGATAGAATTTGTGACTTTGATGGTCTAGTTGACTCAGAAATTTGAGGCAAAATTTGAATATCATATTATGTCAATGGTTTTCTTCCTTCTCCTATTTAGAAAAAGAGAGTTGTTAGTGATGGGTTCTAAATCAATTTGGAGAAACTTGTTGGTTGATCACCTGCATTATTCTATATGAACTAATCCTCAAATATTTCTAAATTCCATCCACTGTAGTCATCCCAAATCAACATGGAAATTGTGAAACTACAATTTTTTGTTAGAAACTTGAAGACTGGGCATAAAAATTTGGCCTCTGTGTTGGTATGGAAAATCCTTTAGACTTAGAGTTTAAGGAATATTATATTCATGTTTGATAGTAAGAGAAAAATCCACACCCATTAGAGAAGATGAAAAATATTTTTACAAATATAACATTAGGAAAACAATGAGAATGCATTTTAAATTTCTAAGTTGAAATAAAAATGAAATTATAAATTGAAATGTTGAGGATTGTTAAATTTCCCTTTGAATTGGGTAAGAAACCAATTTTACTTGAGGTTACACAACAAAATTGATGTCCAAAGGGAAAGAGTTGGGAATATTAGTTAATATCTAAAAACTAGTAAACAAGTGCTTAAATTTAGGAGACTGGTAAATCTTAGTAAACACAATATTTTACCATAAAGGATTTTTACTTCCATGGCATGTAAATACTATGAAAATAAGGTAAGTAAACAAATATCATAAAAATTTAATGAGAATGTGAAATTCCATATTTCTTGGAAAATTTGGAACAAATGGTAAAGTCTAGTGATTACCAGTAAATTCATAAGTTACAATTTAGATATTCTAATATTTGAATAATAAGATTGCAAAACATCATGTTTGGAAACTACAAATTCTTATCCTGGTGTGTGAGTAATGGAGACTCAAAGTTTCTTCCTTCTTTGCAAAAGTTTTAACTACACCAAAAGAATTTCCTAGCTATGAGAACCATACTTGGCTCAGACAGTTTGGCACTCTTGAAGAAATTTGATTAATGGAAGCGTTCAAATATCTTGATTTTATAAAACCTTGTAAATTTTCTCAACACAAGAATATGTGAAAAATTACATATTTATTTTATTAAAATTTTCATTATGTCGGAATACAAATGATGCAAAGAGGTCCAACCTATCACCCCGCAGGGTCTCTTTAGCTGACCTCCTGCTCACAGGATCATTATAATTATCTTCCTGCTGAGCCGAATTGGCTCTTTGGATTCCCTCGGGAATCACTATCAAACACGACCCAATCCCTAGGTCCTTCGTTCACCTGCACGGCCTCTGCACCTGACCATGACCAATTTCCCCACACGAAATGGTTGTCGGGTGTCAGGGTTTCAGACTTTCCGCGGTCGCAACCCTCTGTCCTCGTGAATCCCCGATCCCCAAATTACCGATGAGCTCTCGGCTCCTATGCGCTAGCCCTCTTGGCTAAGCTTCCACCATATGACCACTACTCCCGTGTCCGTGGCCTTACCTCCCTCGCGGCCTCGCGACTCGCTATTTCAAACCCTTGATTTTCCAGCTCTCGACACCCGATGTGCCGAAATGCCGAGGTGCATGACAGTTGACTTTTCAATGGCCCTTTGTCTCGCCGAGACTTCGGACCTCGCCACTCGCAAATCCTAGCACCAATACTTCGGGACTTCTCACAGCGGGATCCCGATAACCCACGTCACCGGTCTACGTCACCAACTCCTGGCCCCACACTACTTTCGTGGCTCTCGGGATATCGTGTCTTGCGACTTCGCGACTCCCACACCCAAATCCTTAAGTCTTTTCTCTCGAGGTCCCGATAAGCCAATGATGCCTGGTCCCTTGACACCTGTCTTCCACTATCTCCCGCTGTATCCCACACGACTCCTCCAACTGTCGGGATATCGCTACCTCACAACCTCGCGACTCCCGCTACCAAATCTTCGACGTTTTTCCCATGAGGTCCTGATAGGTGATCTCGCGAGCGATCTAATGGTCTTCCACGATCCGAATCCAATGTCTATCTCCTTCTTGCACCTCGTGACCTCGCGACTTTGGAATACCTAATGTTGGGCTTTCACCTTGCGAACTTCCGAGTTCACGAGATCCCTCCGATCTCTGCCACCTATCCTACCCAGATGGATGGCTACAATCCTCTTGCCACCTTGCCGCTTCGCGACGTCGCACCTCGCGACTTTTAACACCAAATCCTAGGCTCTTCCACTCACGAGCTTCCGAGTTGCAAGATCTCATGATCTCTACCACGCGTCCTCTCCAACAGACAATCTAGATCTCTTTTGCTGTTTCACCACCTCACGTCCTCGTGCCTCACAATTTTGAACGGCTTCATCTTCCTCTTCCAACTCTCGATGCTTGAGTCCCTGATGTGGGTGATCTCGCGACACGTGTCCGCTCCCCAATGAACGATCAAGATCAACTCGCTATTTCGGGACCCTGGATGTCCCAATAACTAAACCTCGTGCAACTTCCACAGATCCGACGACTGTCGGGTATCTGTTCCTGATCGAACGACCCAGATATATTCTCCTCTGCGCCTTTCCTACATTGCCTCTTGGACATGAATCCACGGTCCATATTCTCTCGGCTGATCCAATGGACGATGTTGCTCCTTCAGCTACTTAAACTCTGCGCGAATTTTTCTGATCTAACGGCTGTCGGGATTTTTGAGTGAGATCTGACAGCTCTCAGTCTCCTCCTCCTGTGCGTGCTTCTTTGGACGCCTTCCTGGACATGAATCTTCAACGGTCCAGATCTCTTCTCCTGCCGATCTGACGGCTGGTGGTACTCCCTCCTGAGTATGCACGCGCTTTCTTCCTACCTTGGGATAATTTCCAAGGTTCCAAAGGCCTCGAACTTTGCTTCCTCCCTCTACAGGCTCTACAGATTTCAACCTCGCTGTGCATTCTCAACAACGCTATTCCTTATGATCTTTTCCCTCTCGAACCCT